>JASDQU010105769.1:157101-167972 GCA_032191745.1 Picea mariana | reverse complement strand
TGATTTAAGTGTATTAGTGGTGATCAAGAATAACAGGTGGGTCGCAGTACCCGGCATGAATAGGTCCAGATAGGTTATTTTTATATCAGTGGAGGGGATTACATATGGAAGACAATTTTGTGGGTTATGATAGTAATGGCTTAAGTACAAAGGATGTTTTCTATACAAATGAATATTTCATTCGTCAGTAGTAGCTCAGGAGGGTAGAGTCCAATATTGTTTGGAACGGTGTGATCTTCTAGGGGGCGTAGATCCAATGTTTATGTATTCCAAGACTAGTTTTTGTTCAATCCAAGAGGGGGGAGTGAATTCAGGGTTTTACATCAACCTTTAATCCTCCCATGTATGCACATTCCCTCAAAGGTTTGGGTGGTGAATTCTCAAAGTCTTTTTCTCCCCATCTACATGTCGATGGTTTGTCTTCGACTAAGTTTCCCAATTTTTCCCCAACGGAGACATTTTTTGAGGCACCGAAGAGGATTTTCTTGTCTCTGAGTTTGAAATATAAAAACAATTGTAAGGTCAAGCGAGAGAGGATCAAGATGGTGTTAGGGGCAGACATAGATATTGGTGTGATCTTAGATTTGTTGGGTTGAACAGCGGTTTCCATATTTGGCAGTAAAATCATGATTCCCTCTTCTCTAAAGGCCTTTCTAGATTCAAATTATTCTAGTGTTTTGGGATATCACCTAGAATACCACACTCTGGCTCGAGGATAGATATGTTTCAATTTTATAATGAAGGAATATTTAGTGGAAATATTCAACCATTCATGAAGTTATGGTCCATCACGTTTAGTTTTGAAGGAATGGGATATAAATTTTGACCTGTATAGAGATCCTCTCTTACTTGTAAAGGTATGGTTGATTCCTCCAAATCTATCACTAGTATTTTGGCATGAGGTGGTGCTAAGCACCATTGGGAAAAAAAATGGAAAGTTTATTAGTTGTGAACACGATTGGGACAAAAAAACAAACAAGCGTTGGGAATGGGTGCAGATAGAAGTTTATTTGAGGGAGAGTTTTCTTAATGAAATTGAACTTATGTGTGATGGTTTTTCTTGGATATAAAGGATTTATTACTGGAAGGTTCCATTCTGGTGTTTAGGTTTCCATGAAGTCAGCCACCTACAGACTCAGTGTCGCAAGCCTCCATCTTAGTTTCCCCCTTTCAAAAAGAGGTGGAAGAGAATTTTGTGTCATAGGAGTGTTGTTTTAAAAAGGTGGCAGATGTTCCAACGAATGCACATCCCAATCCCAAGGTCAACCAATACAAGGCTCTAGGTGTGCCTTCCACCATGGATATTCTGGAAGCGTTTTCTCGTAAGTTTAAATTCCCATATTCTTCTCCTCCATCTCTTTCACATGTTAAATTTTTATCTCCCTATGTTGACCCATGTCCTTCCTAGGAAGCTTTATGGTTAGGGACTTGTATTCTTTCTTTCTAAGCTCTCCAACGGTGGGGAAGGTGTCCCCTGATTTGGAATATTTTATCCCTCACCGTGCATTGGTTCTTTCAAATTACATTCCCTTCCCTGGGTTTTCCCTTCTGGATGTCATTACCTCCTCTCCTTCCCCATCCCCCTCATCAAATTCCACAAATAGTAATATTTCTAAGCCTTCACTTAAATATGACTACCTTCTGCGCTCAAAGGTAAATTTGGGTCCTTTGGAAGCCAGTTCAAGGGGTTTGGCATTATATAAGGTTTTGGGTGCTCAAGTGGGAAGAAAATTCCATATCTCTTTAGCCCAAATTCAAGCTAAGGAGGACATAAAAAGTGGCAAACAATATACAATTGTATGAACCCTTGGAGAGAGAAAATCTGAGGTAAAGGGTGCTCAATGATAGTTCTCTCTTTCAACTCACGTGGGGTTGGGGGCACTCTGAAAATCCAAGCCCTCAAAAATATCGTGTAGGCTTGTGTGTATAACTTTATTATTATTCAAGAAACAATGTGTGTGAGTGATCAGACCATGGATTCTTTCAATTTGTGGTCAAGAGATTAGTCCTTTTGCATATTTGACTCAATAGGCCTATCGAGGGGCTTACTCTCTGCTTGGATTCAACATTACAGGGTTGTTTCCTCCTCTCCATTTTCATATGGAATTGTGTTTGATCTGAAGGATCATTTTCTAAACTCTTTTTCAGGTGAGTTAATGTGTATGCAGACAAATGTACTTTTTTGGAGGGCTTGAGTGCGTCAGGTATCCTTTCTCCCTCCAATGTCATTCTTGGAGGTGATCTAAATTTTACTCTCTCGATTAGGGAGGTATGGGGGAACATCCTTGGAGAGACCCTTTGGAAGGGTTTTTACTCATTGGATTGAAGACAATCACTTAATAGATCTAGAGCCTCAAAAATTGTCCCAAACCTAGAGGAATGGTAGAAAAGGAGAATATTTGCTTGCAAAAAGGTTGGATAGATTCCTTATATCATAGGATTTATTGGAAAATCCTTGGACTTTCAAGTCGTGGGTGGTATGTTTTATCATATGTCCATTCTATTGAATATAGACAAAAGAGGGTCCAAGCCTCCTTCCCTTTTGAAATTAAATCAAGCCTAGCTTCTGGAGGAGGATTATAGAAGCCTAGTTGAATATTCTTATGTGAAATTGGAAGAGAATGCAGAGCCCTCTTATATACATCAATTCGTATAAAACCTTTCAAAAAGTTATGAAAGTATCTAAAACATGGTCTTGCCCTTTCAATAAGAAAACTCACTCCCTTCTCTACGAGGTCAAATATAAGTTAGAAGTTATGATTGTTGAAAGGTCAATTGGCTCCCTCATAGGTGAATAAGAACCTGACCTAAGAGAGTTGTTGAAAAAGAAACAAGATTTGTTGGCCTTTGAGGAATTCAAGTGGTGCCTCAAGAGAGAAGCGATTTGGCTCAAGGAGGGAGAAAATGATACAAAACTTTTCCACAAGTATGTGAACTACCATAAGAATTTGAACTCAATTTGGGAAATCAATGACCAAGATGGCCAGAAGGTTTCCTCCTTCGGTAAAATTGCTCAAGATGGGAAATCCTTTTTCTCTGGATTCTTTAAGGAGCCAGAAGGTTTTTCTATTGAGGATATCCTAAAGGTCATTGAGATTTTCCCCAAATCGGTCTCCAAGGAAATGAACGAATCCCTTCAAGCTGATATTTTAGAGGGGGAATTTCTCTCTACACTTTCATCCTTCCAAAAGAGAAAGAGTGTTGGTCTTGATGGTCTTACTGTTTAATTTTATCTTGGTTTATGTTATTGATAAAATATGATTCACTAAAGGTGTTTCTAGAATCTCGACACTTCAATATTTAGTCAAATTCAACCTTTATCATGGGATCGGATATTATATCACAATTATTAAGAAATATTTTACCTTCCCCTACGTTCATCATCTTTGTGATCTTAGTAATTTTTGTGATATTTTACCATGGGTATATGGGTTTGGACTTACTCTTCTATCTCTTGATATACATATGTTTCTCTGCCACTCCACAGTGAATCCTCATTTCTTCTAGTCACATTCTCTAAGTAATATTAAATGAAAATACTATGGAAAATAACAAGTGGTTAAGTAACAAAGGGTCAGTATTAATGTGAATTTCTCGATACCATTCTCAATAAATTCAAATTAAATTCACCCTTATCATCCTTTCGAAAAAAGAGCTTCAAGGTATATTATGTAAAAATATTTTCTTTGGTATTAAAATTCAAAAATGTTGTACATAATATGCCAACTCCTTAAGCATGACGGCCATAAGGAAAGATATCTTTCATGGATATACTCTTAATACATTCGGATAATATCCAAAATTTCATTGGTACAGAGCATACAAATACTATTCTACATTAACACCTCCATAAAGACATTATAATTATATTTGGACATCGGGAATTTCCAAAGTCGGTTTTGTTCTAGAGGTTTTTGATGTGACACACATGATTTCATGGTGTATAGATAAATACGAGAAAAATCGGAGAATTATTCAGTTGCAAGTAAAGTCCCCAATTTCTCTGGCACCTTCAACTTTCAACAAAATGTTCAAGTTACCATTGCCAACAGTGACTTTTAAATTTGACGAAGCCAAATATTTCTTGAAGGCTAGAAATGGTGGTTTTTTTTAACTGATTTATCAACCATACAGGTCAATCAGTTAAAAAATATATATCAAGAAATGGCATGGCTCTCTTCTAGGGTTGTTGCATAGGAATCAACTGCTTGAGTTCCTCATTTAGCTATGTATATTTTATATTTTTCTATCCATGAAAAAGCAACTTTTGACTGGTCGAAAATCATTTCTAGTGAAACATCTTTCCAATTATCAAATTTTAAGAAGAATAGGAAGTTCCACATGTATGCATATTTAATATTTTCTATCACATATTGCCATGTATTCAAAGGGTTGCATTTAGCTAAACTAGTCAACTGCAATATAGACCCAGTTCATACGTGGTACCCTTCCTTATGGAAGCAAAATGTCATGTATAATTTATATGAAGTGTATGATTCGTTTGTTTATTCTTTCAAGAAACTCATGTTTGGAACTAGTAATTCAAGACTTTATTTAGAAGTAGCAACTTTTCTGGATAAAAAGGGAATTTTTGAAGCAATGGAACATCACAATGTCATCAGGATTTACTATTCTCAAAAAAAGCTAGCTTATCTTCCATTTTTTGTACTAGACAGGATATGTATAATAGAAGTATGCAGAAAGTACAAATTATGGTCTCATTTCTTCTAAGAAAGGAATAAAAATCAATTCATTTCCTTATCGTGGAGAATTGGTGAAATAACATTAAAGAATGCTTCAAAAATTGATGAGTATGCATTTCAATTTGATCGGTGCAATTTAAAGGTCGCAAATGAAATTAAAGGGTTTGACCCTAATCAATATTTCATGAATCACATGATTTATGTGAGTTTCATTGTATCCTATGCAAATATCTATTTATTTGGAGAAGAAGAAGATGATGGCAAGAACCTTGAAGCGATTCCAGTTGGAGATCTTGAAATTGTTATTAGCAGTAATAAAACACATTGACAGCATGGAAAGGTTGTAAATGAAATAAACACATTTTATCAAAGTATTTATCAAAGAAGCAGCACACCCAAAAAAAA
Organism: Picea mariana; assembly: GCA_032191745.1. Taxonomy (NCBI): domain Eukaryota; kingdom Viridiplantae; phylum Streptophyta; class Pinopsida; order Pinales; family Pinaceae; genus Picea; species Picea mariana. Next base: position 162,864 of record JASDQU010105769.1, on the reverse strand, counting down.
CCCTCAATTTGTAACCCAAGAGCAGAATAAATCTTTAACTGAAAATTTCGGTGGTGGATATCACCAGTATCCTCCTAAAAGGAATCTTGAAACGCCTCATAAGCTCACAATAACCAGTAAAATAAAAAGTTATAAAAATAAATCGGAAGTATATGAGTTCATACCTGAAGACGAAGATTCCCTTGAGGACATGGAATTGGATGCAAACATTGAATATATAGAGTTTTTGGATGAGGAGCAAAGAATTCAAGAGATAAAAGAAGTTGCAGTGGAATTGGCGACATAATAACTAGTCTTATTTGAAGAATAAACCTTAACTCTTCATAGTGATCTATTTGATAAAGACTCAAACAAATTAGTCTTTGAAAGAATTCATCCAAAAGGAAAAAAATTCAAGGAAATACAAGTTCATAATTTAACCTGAACAGGGTCCCACCATCAAGAATTGCAAAGATCCATAGAGATACAGGTGATTCCCTGGAAGTGTCAATTGAAGAGATGGAAAATAAAAATGTCATACTCAAAGACACGATTAAATAATTGGAAAATGCTCTAATGTCGCCCCCCATATTTTTTATTTTGGTTGCTACTATCTAGCCCTGGAAAATATTTGATAGGACACCGGAATCTAGTTCAAAGTTAAGAGGCACATCAAAATTACTTGTTGTAGTTGGGAGATACATTGGTGAAAACATAAAGAAAAGAATGTCTCTCATTCTTGAAGCATGGGAATTGTCAAGCAGTTTTTTTTTCTTTGGGTTCCATAATTACAAATTTGAGGCAATACCTTCAAGAAGATCTAGAAATTGATGGGGGGTTCTATAAAGATGTTGTTACTACATTTGTTTTGAAGGTCTCAGGTATGAGTGAACTAAAAATAAAGGAAGAGGATTTACCATCCCCAATGTGTATAAACAATTAAAAGCATGTTGGATTAAGAGGATAAATGATTTAAAGGATATATTGGCTTGTTGTGACACTTTAAGTGTCAAGAAAGGCAAACCATATTTGAAATTGATTGAATTATACTTGGTGGGAACAAATAGAGAGGTTTGAGACCCCAAATTAATCTTAAATTCTATTTTTATGACAAAAGAGTAGTTTGAAGAATACTTAGAGATATTGAAAGTTGTATCAACAGGAAAGTTTAATGGTTTTGTCAATTATACATAGTAAGAATTGGAAATTTGGTTAGTGAGATATATTAATAAAAATGAAGATATTGAAGACACCTTACACCAACTTTCAATTGACTTTACAGATCTGAAAAGCACAATATTTGATATAAGAGTAAGGCATGAGATAATTGTTGTGCCTATGAGAGATCACATTGAACAATGATTAAAGAATTCCTTAATTAAGATAATTGAACCAGATCAAGAAATGGTTGTTGGTACCAGTCAGGTAATTGCAGAAAAGGAGAATGCAAGAGGAACATCGGAAAGCAAATAGAAAAGAGAGAAAGATCTGTCACAGTGATTAAACTGATAACATCCTTCTCTATTATTTCCTCTTCTCATTCAGGAATCATCCAATTGTGTCTTATCTTTCCTCAGAAAACATAATTGATTTTTTATCGCTTCTCTCTCCCTTCTTTTCAGGTTCATCCATGTTCCACTCTTTCATTTTATGGTCCACGGGATCCCAATCCGAGTCCATTCTAGACGAATGCATTTTTATTTTCAGACTATTAAAGACTATTATTTTTTTTAAATCCTAGAGAACTATTTTGGGATTAAACTTTAATGATATCTTGAACTCTGAGTTTTGAACATAAGATATTTAAAGTTTTCCTATCATATTCTTTCTTGTTTTGAATGAAAAAAACTCTTTTAAAGTTCTCTCAATTGTGGCCCTTTTTCTTTCTTTCCCATGAATGTGATTGAAATTATGATATTGTGATGGATGTGAGAATCATATTACTTTTAATGTAACTGTTATTTATTTCTGTATAATATTTCTGCATATATTATATTTAAATTTGTGGAAATTATTGGTCCTCTTCTCAGGAATTCTTTTGTGAATGTATATTTTTTTTCAATGTGTAATATTTTACATTTTCATTGAGTGATAAAGATTGGGGTTTTCTATTTAGCATTCTCCTATTTTAAATATTTTCAGTCCAAATATATTCAAGATTTATCTTTATGAGAGTACATATGAGTACAACCTTTATAAAAACGCAAGGGAGTATTTTTATCCTTGTGAGGTTTTTGTGACCATAATGGAAGAAAAAAAGGATGGTTTCGCATACCAGAATTCCCATGACTCAACCTCATCCAAATCAACCCCAGTTACAAGTTGGTCTTGGAAATCAAACAAGTGTTATGCATCAATTGTACTATTTTGTGTTATCTATAGCGGGAAGCCGAGAAGAGATTGAAATATTGTGGAAAACCCTCACCCACAAAGAAGAAAGAGAAATTACAATAAGACAAAGAAGAAGGGATAGAAATTAAAGAAGAAGTTGGAATCATACAAGTTCCCAAAAACAAGAAGCAAGATAAAACAACTTCAAATTCTTGAAGTTGGTAAAGTTCCACCACTGAGACAAGAAGAAATATAATAATGGGTGATAGAGAAGAAAAAAATGAGATACCTGAGAATCATGAAGAGAGAAATGAAAGATAAATAATCCCACGAAGAAGGGTTAGAAATAGTCCACTCAATATTCAAGGAGAACAACATCCATTACCTACTCTTCCACAAGGAGTTTTGCAACTATTTTCAAGAGATGGAGTAATGGATCCAAAGAGACATATGGATCGGTTTTTAAATGTGTGTGAGATCCATTTAGTAGAACATGATCGCTTAATGATTATACTTTTTCTTCAGACATTGATGGGCCTAGACTATGAATTTTATATGTCTCTTCTTGCCCAAGTGATTTCATCATTCAACGATTTGGAGAATATGTTCATGATTATGTATGCACCCCCAGTGGCATACCATGCATTGCTTACAGAATTCACTCAAATTCATTTGAAAAAGAGGGAAAGGATCAGATATTTTAACTTAATAAATTTCATGACACTAAATCATATTCTAGAAGAGAAAAACCCAAATGCTCTAGTTGTACTTGGATGTTATAAGAATGTAATGCCCACAAATGTAAAATATTCTATCAGGGCTTTAAAAACATATGATTTATATGGAGCTATGTGAAAAGAAACACATATGTAAGAAATCATGCTAGAAACATACTTTGATCCTGAGATCATCCTTGGGAAAGTTCAAATGCAAATGGATACCTTTGCTATATCAAATCAAGGAGCATCAACCTGGAAGAATGTTGAAAATCGGGGAAGAAGGAATGTTGAAAATTGAGGAGTCAGTGGAGGAATCCTTCAGGGAGTCATCCCTAATGTAAAATATGATCCAGCCACAACTCAAGAAATGAAGCAAAGATTAAAAATATCTCAAATGAATAGAACAATTCGACAGATGTGGAACGAGCTAACAAGATTAAGAAGAGCTAGAAATTTTGTTCCTGCAAATCAAAATCCAATAATTCATGCTCAAGAACAAAGAAGAAACCCCATTCAAGAACAAAGAATGAGATAAGATAGAGATGAAGAGCATAATAAAAGGGCACCTAGACTGCCAAATCCTAATGTTGTTGTAATGGAGTAAATTTTAAAAGAAGGAAATTTTGAGAATTACGATTAAGAAATTGATGACACTCAAGACGAGATTCTTGAATTAGTTGAAACGAATGAAGGGGAGTCATCCTTTTACATTTTTTATGAACAAGAAGAAGAAGATATTTCCCAATAAATTTTTGTGCAAATGAGAGCACAAGCCAATATATTCAAATCAAAAGGAGTTGTCGAAAAATAAAAAGAGAAGACAAAAGTGAATCCTACAGAGACAAAAAAACAACAAATAGTTACTAATCAAGAGAAAAATACACAACAAATGACCTACAATGTGATTAATGACCTGACCAAGATAAGAATCACTTTGTCGTTCATGGAAGTGGTTAAAATTCTACAACAAAGAGAAAATATTTTAAAGATTCTTGACGAGCCAAGCAATAGATTAGAAGTTGTTGTTACTAATTTCAGGCACCCACAAAATTCTACATCAGTCAAGCCAGGGGGGAAAGTTCCACCATTTTATATAACCATAGAGAACCATGATGTGGTATTGCATAATTGTTTGATATATAGTGGAGTAACCAATAATAGTGTTCCCCTGTCATCAATGGAGGAACTCATAATGGGATGCACTAAGTATCATGAGACTAGAGAGAGTATCTATGCCATTAATTCAAGAAAGGTTCCAGCATATAGCGAGAATAAATATTTTTTCACATGGATAATTGCAATGCCACGTATCACAAAAATATTTACCATTATAGTGGTAGACTTGTCTCTTGCATACGGAGTTGTTCTAGGAATAGATTGGTCTCTAATGATTGGAGGTTACATCATGAATGACGGAAGTTGCATGATGTTACCTAATAAAGATGGAACAATGGCTGGAATTCCTATAGAAGCCAGAAATCCAATATCCTTCAGAAAGAAAGAAAATGAAATGATGGAAAATTATATTGATGTGGGAATTGGAAATTATGTTTTCCTTAGTCCTAAACAAATCATCCCTCAAAAGAAAGAAGAATAAAATTCATATCAAGGTTTCTGGAATATGTCCTTTGATGGCACCTACTCCAAATCTGGAAGTGAAGTAGGGACTGTTTTTAAGAGTCTGTATTCAATCATATTTATGTTGGATAGTTGGTTTGGACAGTTGGTTGTAATTGATTTCAACCCTTGGATATTGATGTCAACCCTTGGAGCAGTCTAGAATCCCTAGAGATGCAATTGAGATTGATGGTGAGTTAGTTGTCATTAATGGAGTGTTTGATGTCAACAGATGTGATGGGTGCATTTGATGAAGTTTACATGAAGCCTAGAAGATGTGGTTATGGGATCCAAAGTTGGTTGAGGAATATGGACATGAAAGAAAGTGTAAATGCGGGTAAGACACTCGTGAATGGATAGTCCCAGTCATATCATTTCTAGTGATATGTGGTACACCACGTGGTTCCTTACGGTTAGGGAGATATTTCCTCATGAAATTGGAAGCCTCAAAGAATGGTCAACAAGCCCCAAATTGGTTACAAGTCATTATTGAAAGGGTAAAGTGGTTGTGAAAATAAAGTACTATAAGCCCTAAGATTAAGAAAAGAGGTTACTATGAAAAATTATATAAACACATCGAGGATTATATCATAAGGACACACACACTTACATTAAATATCTATATTGTGAGAATATTATGGTCTAATATTTTGGTCTATAGGTGAATCTGACGTCAATTTTGAGGAAACGGAGAAAGTGAGAGGAAAGAGAAAAAGTTTCGGAGATGTAGAGTGTTAGGGTTGTTATGTGACCCTAAATGAGCAATCCCTCGCGGGTTAGCTTGAGGGTGTCCCGTGAGGCACCCCTACGGGTTTCCGAGGGCACATCACGTGAGGCCCCACGTGACAAGTAATATTTGTCCCGTGAGGACAAGACAAATTTAGGGGAAATGTTGTTACTAGGATATTGAATGATTTGGAAGAGTTACAGGTCATTATTACACCACAACAAGTCAACTACAAGTTACAAGTATGCTTATGTCAATATTTTTTATGCTTGGTTATGGTATGGTACATGCTCAAGGCATGGTGGTGATGGTATGTGATATGTTACACCTTGATGATGATGTGATACATTGTTAGAAGTGCATTATTGGCTATCGTGATATCTGGTATGG
>JASDQU010105769.1:139867-156508 GCA_032191745.1 Picea mariana | reverse complement strand
AAAAGTTGGTTATAGTGACAGGTTGACAGGTTACAAGTTGATGTGACAGAGATAGTGATAGTGACAGTGACAGTGACAGTGACAGTGACAATGGCAGTGGTAGTGATTATGGTATTGACATTTGGTCTACACTTACATTTCAGGGTGGAAGGACGAGGCAAGGAAAGTAATTTGTATCCTCCTTCAAGTTGGAGCTGGAGAACATAGGGAGTTCGAGCTTCCTTCAGGTTGGAGCTTGAGAATCATGGGGTTTTAGCCTCCTTATGGTTGGAGCCAGAGAATTTATGGATTTGTAGCTTCCAGGTCAGATCCTGTAAATAGGGGGTTATAGCCTCCTTCCAGTTGTAGCTAGAAAATTGGGAAGTTGGTGCTTCCAATGAATGTATTTTAACTATATATAAGAAATAAATATACGGTTTTATCCCATTTGGGTTTCCACGTAAATTCTGATGTATTGTGTATTTGATGTGATGTTGCTTATGTTTATATGCTCATGATATATTGATGATAAATTTATGATATACTGCTGATAAAGTTGACATATATATATTGATGTTAAAAGTGGTAAAAGTGTTCATACTGATTCAAACCCCCCCTTCTAGGTATTCCAACAATTTATTCAGTCCATCATACTTGAATTCCCATGCACAAATAATGAGGTTTAATATGAAACACTAATACAAGGGATGAATCTCGATCTACAAATGAAAGTTGAAAATTTGATAGCAACTGGTGACTATGAATTAGTCATAAATAATATTAAGAAGAAATACAAGATAAAGAAAGAGAAGTAGAAGTATTATGAAAAGACAGTAAATGATCTTATCTAATCTTTTTATTCTTTCAACGTCTCTTTCAGCCAAAGGGATAAAGATCAGAAGGTTGACTCATTGGTTATTGATGCATCCCTTTTTAAACCAGATGACTCCCATAATCAAAATACATTATATGTAAATATAATATCCATGCCTTTAGTTCCTAACAACCAAGAATACTTTCAATTTTTTGACAATGATGAACAGTTGGTTTATTTTTTTGTTGATTCAAATGATAATTTTGAAATCCTGGATGATCGGAATGATGTGTCTGTTTTGAAATATTATATTGGGTTTAAATCTATTTTCAAAAGAGATGATCAAATAAAACTTCATGATACAAAGGAGGATACATATGTCGGGAAAGTGAAACAGACACAAAAGATAAATATTGACACACGTGAATTTCCAAAATATGTAAATCTTGTCACCAGCTACACACCACAAGAAATTGATCAATATACTTCTTTATTTAAATAGTTTTATGATGTTTTTTCTTGGACCTATGATGACCTAAAAGAATATGATAGGTCCATCTTTCAATACATCATACCCCTAAAATAAGGAGCAAAGCCTGTAAAGAAAAATTAAGAGTAATCAATCCCAAATTGAAGCCCTTGGTAAATATTGAGTTGGACAAATTAAAAAAGGATGGAATAATTGTTCCCATAAGACATTCAGAATACCTGTCAAATCTAGTAATAGTAAGAAAGACTGAGTGGAGAAATTTACCTTTGTGTGGATTTCAATATTTAAACAAAGCAAGTATCAAAGAAAAGTATCCACTCCCAAACATGGAGATGTTGCTACAACAAGTGATTAGTTAAGGATTGATGTCCATGATTGATGGTTTTTTTGGATATAACCGGGTCTTGGTTGTTGTAGAAGATAGACCAAAAAGCAATTTTGTCACATCTTGGGAGACATATGCATATATTTGCATGCCTTTTGGGATAAAAAAATGTTGGAGCAACTTTCCAACGTGAAATGGTTCATGCCTTTAAATATTTGATTGGAAATTTCATGGTTGATTATCAAGATTATTTGACCATTCACTCAAAGATCAAAGAAGAACACATTAAACATTTGAGGGAAGTCTTCGAGTGTTTTAGAATGTATGGTATATTCATGATTCCAAAGAAGTGTATATTTTTTGTATCATAGGGAAAACATTTGGGACACATTGTAAGGATAGGATCTATATTGATCCAGAAAGAATTAAGGAAATCAACGAACTGAATCCCTCGACATATAAAAAGGGTGTCCAATATTTCTTTGGAAAGATAAACTTTATGTGGAGATTTGTACCAAATTATGCAAATATTGTAAATCCCATTAATCTGCTATTGAAAAAATATCACAAGTTTGAATGGACTCAAGAGATTCGGGAAACATTCACCAAGATTAAGCATGCAATCACCACAACTCCAGTACTTCTTAGTCTTAATTTTTATCAAGATTTTATAATATATTCTTTTTCTTCAAATGAAACCATTTCCTCAATACTTACACAAATAAATCTCGAAGGAGAATAATTTCCAATAAGTTTCATGAGTAAGACTCTGCATGATTATGAATTGAAATATTTGGAGATAAATCAGCATGATCTCTCCTTGGTCAAAGTTGTGGCTCATTTTAGGACTTATATTCTTTCATCTCATGTGATATCCTATGTACCATCCTCTCCAGTGAAGATGCTATTAAATCAACAGTTGATAAAATGAAATGGGAAAATTGGCTTGCCAAGGTTCAAGAATACGACATTGAGATCAAGCCATTAAAAGTAGTAAGAAGACAAGGGCTATGTAAACTAATGACAGGGATCGAGGCAGTAAATGGAGACATTTTTGTTTCAATGGGGTCATCGTCATCTACATTAGAATGGTACAAATATATTATCTTTTATCTCAAATTTGGTCAATTTCCAAATGGTGTGTCTTCAAAAGAAAGGACATTGAAAATGAAAGCAAATCAATATGTGTTGATTGTTGAAGTCTTATTTCATAGAAATTTGGATGGAATGTTGTTGATATGTACTGATTCAACAAAATCTCAAAAGGTACTTCAAGAATTTCATGAAGATGTTTGTGGTGGAAATTTTTCACCTACAACTACTGCACATAGAATTATGAAAGTTGGATATTATTGGACACTATTTTCAAAGACTCGTATTCTATGATTAGGAAATGAATTTCTTGCCAAATCTTCTCAAGAAAACTGAAAAGAGCATAAATGTCCTTGCAGCCTGTAATAGTTGAAGAACCATTTACACAGTGGGGAATAGATGTCATTGGACCCATTAATCCAAAGTCCAGCAAGGGCCATTCATACATCCTCATTGCAACTGATTATTTTACCAAATGGAAAGAGGCTATAGCTCTCAAAAAGGAAGATTTTGAAGAGCTCATTAATTTCCTTAAAGAAAATATTCTATCAAAAATTGGAGTGCCAGAAAATTTTTAACTAAAAATGGGTCAGTATTCATCGAATCAAAGTTCACCAAATTTTGTGAGGAATTTGGTGTCATGATCATGAAATCATCAAATTATTTTCCTCAAGAAAATGGTTTGGAAGAGTCAACAAATAAAAATTTGATCCAGATCCTTAAGAAGACAATTGCGGTGAATCAGAGGAATTGGCATACAAAACTAATTGATGCATTATGGGTCAGCCAACTTACACCAAAGGATAGCACTAGATTTTCACCATATACACTAGTATATGGAAGAGAATCCAAAATTCCCACTCACCTAGCTCTAGCATACATTGTGAACATTGAAGATTCATAAGAAGTCTCTCCTTTGTAAAGAAGACATGACTAGTTGATGCAATTGGAAGAAAAAAGAAATGAAGCATTCATGAAAATGACTCAAAGAGAGCAGGTCGTCAAGAAGCATTTTGATCAAAGAACCTCAGACAAAGACTTTCAAAAGGGGCAGCTAGTATTATTGTGGGACAAAGCCAAGGAAAAATCATCTCTCCATACAAAGTTTGAATAATTGTCAGTTGGTCCATACATTATTGAAAAATTTCTTGGACACAATTCTTATATGCTAAAAGATATGAAAGGGATAGTGAAAATTTTGTCAGTCAACGAACAACATCTCAAAAATTTATTCTTTTGAAAATTTCCAGTCTCATTCTGTACATTTTGTACATAGTTTTATTTTCCATGTACATAATTTTTTCAAGTCTTATTTTCCAATTTATTTTTTCATACTGATTCCATACCCAATGGTTGATATTCTAGATTCTTAGTAACCCACATGGGGTTTCTATCCCACAATTGGAGTCAGTTGTTGATCCTAAAATATGCTTAGTTATTTATAAATCTGTCTCTCTTGTATATTTCATTACTACACATAGAAAGTTTTCCACTTTATCACGGGTTCATATGTCTTTTTATAAATTACGCCTCTTCCAAAGTGCACCATTTTGTTCCGCCATAACCATAATGGACCAATACTTAGTTTCTTTTGAATTATTTCGCAGGTTCGTCGCATATTCTCTTGCAATTCCAAAATTCCATCCTCACCAAAACACATTCCATGTTCCTCCATCCTCATTTTAAATCATACTTATAACTTTTTTTTGTAATTTTCTCCATGGGTTAAGTTTACTCATTCATTTAATTTGATTATCATGATGACTAGTTCATTCGTCCTCTTCATGATACTTATTTATTTATTGAGACTTCACTTCTCTCTCGACACTTCAATACTTATCCAATTCAAACTTTATTGTGGGATCAAAGATTACATCACAATTCTTAAGAAATATTTTTCCTTCCCCTCTGTTCATCTGCTTTGTGATTCTTATTCATTTTGTGAGAATTTACCATAGTCTGCGGGTTCAGACTTACTCCACTATCTCTTCCTATACATTTGTTTCTCCGTCACTCTGTAGTGAATCCTTGTTTCTTCTTGTCACATTCTCCGAGCAATATTAAATGCAAATCCTACAGAAAATAACAAGCGGTTAAGTATCAAAGGGTCGTTATTAATGGAAACTTTCTCTACACCATTCTCAATATATTCAAATTAAATTCTCTCTAATCATCCTTTCAAAAAAAAGCTTCAAGGTATATTATGTAAAAAGATTTTCTTTAGTGTTAAAGTTTCAAAATATTGTCCATAATACACCAACTCCTTAAGCATGACGACCAGAAGGAAAGAGAGATTTTGTGGAGATACTCTTAATACATTCAAATGAGAAGATCCAAAATTTCACTAGTCCAGAGCATACAAATATTATTCTATATTGTTGCCTCCAGAAAGAAATTCTAAGGATATTTCGACATTAGAAATTTCCAAATCATGTTGTGTTCTAGAGGTTTTTTATGCTACAGAGTTGGTTTCATGATATATAGATAAATACGAGAAAAATCATAGAATTATTGAGTTGCAAGGACAATCCTCAATTTCTCTGGCACCTTCAACTTTCAAAAAATTGTTCAAGTTACCATAGCCAATGCTGACTTTTAAAGTTGATGAAGCCAAAGATTTCCTAAAGGCTAGAAATGGTGGTTGGGAACTTTTGCAACAATATCTGGAAGACCTGGCAATGATGCCAGAAGATATATCAACCATACAGGTCAGTAAGTTTAAAAAACCATATCAGAAATGGAATGTCTCTTTGCTAGGGTTGTTGGACACGAATCAATTGCTATAGTTCCTCGTTTAGCTCTGTATATTTATATTTTTCTATCCATGAGAAAGCGATTTTTGACTGGTCAAAAATTGTTTGTGGTGAAATATCTTTCCAATTATCAAATTTTAAGAAGAACGGGAAGTTATACATGTTTGCATATTTAATCTTTGTTATCGCATATGGTCATGTATTCAAAGGACTACGTTTATCTAAATAGGTGAACTGCAAGATAGACCCGGTTCATAGATGGTACCCTTCCTTATGGAAACAAAAGGCCATGTATCATTTCTATGAAGTGTATGATTAAATTGTTTCTTCTTTTAAGAAATTCATGTTTGGACCTGGTACTTCAATACTTTATTTAGAAGTGGAAAAATTTTTGGATAAAAAGGGAAGTTTTGAGCAATGGAACATTACAGCGTCATCGGGATTTAATGTTCTCGAGAAAGACTAGTTTATCTTCCATTTTTTGTACCAGAAAATATATTTTTAATAGAAGTATGCAGACAATACAAATTATGGGCTCATTTCTTCTATGAAAGGAAGAAAAATCAATTCATTTCCTTTCCATTGAGAATTGGTGAAAGAACATTAAATAATGCTTCAAAAATTGATGAGTATGCAGTCCAATTTGATTACTACAATTTAAAGGTCGTAAATGAAATTAAAGGGTTCGAACCTAATCAATATTTCATGAATCACATTATTTTTGTGGGTTTCAATGTATCCTATGCAAATACCTGTTTATTTAGAGAAGAAGAAGATGATGGAAAGAAACCTGAAGCAGTTCCAGTTGGAGATATTGAAACTATTATTATCACTAATGAAACACATCGACAGCATGGAAAGGTTGTAAATAAAAGAAGCACACAGTCTCAAAGTACTTCTCAAAGAAGTAGCACACCCAAACAAAGCCCTCAATTTGTAACCCAAGAGCAGAATAAATCTTTAACTAAAAATTTTGGTGGTGGCGATGACCATGATCCTCCTAAAAGGAATCTTGAAAGGCCTCATAAGTTCATAATAATAAGTAAAATAAAAAGGCAGAAAAATCAACGGGATGTAGATGAGGTCATACCTAAAGAAAAAGATGCCCTTGAGGACATGGATTTGGATGTGAACATTGAATACATAGAGTTTCTGGACAAGGAGCAAAGAATTCAAGAGAGAAAATAATTTGCAATGGAATTGGCGACATAAGAACCAGTCTTCTTTGAAGAAGAATCATTAACTCTTCATAGTGCTCTATTTGAAAAAGACTCAAAGAAATTGGTCTTTGAAATACTTAATCCAAAAGGAAAAAAAAATCAAGGAAAGACAAGTTCAGAATTTAACCTAAATGGGGTCCCAATATCAAGAATTTCAAAGATCCATGGAGCTACAGGTGATGCAGTGGAAGTGTTATTTGAAGAGATGGAAAACGAAAACGTCGTACTTAAAAGCAGGATTAAAGAACTGGAAAATGCTCTAATGTCACCCCCCCATATTTGCTAGTCTAGTTGCTATTCTTCATCCCTGGAAAAGATTTGACGAGACACCATAATATAGTTCAAATTTAAGAGGCACATCAAGCTTACTTGTTGTAGTTGGGAGATATGTTGGTGAAAATAGAAAGAAAAGAATGTCTCTAATTCTTGAAGCATGGGAATTTGCGAGCCGTTTTGTTTCTTTGGGTTCCAAAATTAAAAATTTGAGGCAATACCTTCAGGAAAATATAGAAAATGATGAGGGGTTCTATAAAGATGTTGTTACTACATTTGTTTTAAAGGTTTTGGGTATTAGTGAACTAAAAACAAAGGAAGAGGATTTGTCATCCCCCACTCGTATAAAACAATTAAAATCATGCTGGATTAAGAGGATAAATATTTTAAAGGAGATATTGGTTGATTGTGACGCTTTAAGTGTCAAGAAGGGCGAGTCATATTTGAAATTGATTTAATTAGACTTGGCAAAAACAATCAGAGAGGTTCGATGCCCCAAATTAATCTTAAATTATATTTTAATGACAAAAGAGAAATTTGAAGAACACTTAGATATATTGAAAGATGTATCAACAGAAAAGTCTAATAGTTTGGCCGAGTATATAGAGAAAAAAGTGGAAAGTTGGTTAGTGATCTATGCTAATAAAAATGAATATATTGAAGACACGTTACACCAGCTTTCAATTGACTTTAGAGATCTGGAAAGCACAATATTTTGATATAAGAATAAGGCATGAGATAATCGTTGTACCTATGAGAGATTACATTGAAAAATGGTTAAAGCATGCTTTAATTAAGATAGGAACCAGATCAAGAAAAGGTGGTTGGTACCGGTTATGTAACTGTAGCAAAGGAGAATATAAGAGGAATATTGGCAAACAAATATGAGAGAGACAGAGAGAGAGAGAGATCCATAACAGTGAGTAAATGGATCACATCCTTCTCTATTCTTTCCTCTTCTTGTTCATGAATCATCTAGTTGCGTCTTATCTTTCCTGAGAAAACATAATTTATTTATGACCGCTTCTCTCTGTCTTCTTTTCAAGTTCAACCCTATTCCACTCTTTCATTTTATGGTCTACGGGATCCCAATCCCAGTGTCATCTGGACAAATGCATTTTTATTTTCATACTATTAAAAACTATTATTTTTTTTTAAATACCAGAGAACTATTTTGGTGTTAAACTTTAACAATTTCTTGAACCCTTAGTTTTGAGCATAAGATATTTATAGTTTATCTATCATATTGTTTCATGTTTTGAATGAAAAAACTCTTTTAAGATTCTCTCAATTATGGGCCTTTATCTTTCTTTCCCATGAATGTGATCGAAATTATGATATTGTGATGGATGTGGGAATCATATTAATTTTCTTGTAACTGTGATTTATTTATGTATAATATTTCTTCATATGTTATATTTAAATCTATGGAAATTCTTGGTCCTCTTCTTAGGAATTATTTTGTGAATGTACATTATTTTTCAATCTGTAATATTTTACATTTTCATTGAGTGATAAAGATTGGGATTTCTTATTTAGTATTCTCCTATTGTAAATATTATCAGTCCGAAGAAATTCAAGATTTATCTTTAAGAAATTGCAGAGGAGTATTGCCTCTATAAAAATGTAGGGGGGTATTTCTATCCTTGTGAGTGTGTTGTTTCGACCCTAACATATCTAATCATTAACATGAATCTAATATCAAACTTTGTTTGCCTCCAGGAAGAAGAGGTCGGCTCCTTGTGTTGGTCGAAGAATTTGCAGTCTAGAAAATACACGACGAAGCTCAGATATAAAGCATCGGTAGAAGAATCTTTTTTGGGTGAGAGGCAGTGGTGGTGGCCAACAATTTGGAGCATGCATGCACCACTAAAGATGAAGATTGTTTTGTAGTTGGAGCTCCAACAAAATCTCTTAACATAGGATATCAGACTCAAACAAGGTTGGGTTGGGCCCAATACATGCTCTCTTTGCAGGCATGATGTGGAATCATCTCCCCGTTTGTTCATCCAATGTTTTTATGCACAACGAGTTTGGGACATTATCTCATCTGATTATAAAGTTAGTTCACAAGACCTTAGTGGCAATTTGAAAGAGTGGCTCTTCTTCTGGAAGGATGAACTGGTTTTAAAGGATCTTGGCTCCCTTCCATGTTTCTTTGTTTACTTCATGTGGTGGAATGTAATTTAATCATTTTCATGAAAAAATTATCCGTTCAAAGGTGGTGGTCGTGCTCATTTTTAAGTTAGCCAGTGAATTCAGGAGTAAGAAAAAGTCTCATAAGCAACAGGCTTGTAATGCCAATTTTATTAGAAGGTTCCCCTTGGGGTTTTTTCAATGGGTCCAGTCAAGGGAATCCCCCTCGTTGTGGGGTTGGGGTCGTTTTTCACAACACTGGTGGGAACTTTTTTAAGGTTAGATATACTCCTGGCAGTGGATCAAACATGAAAGTGGAATTCACCACTATGTGGGCGCTACTTTTTATGGTTAAAATTTTAAACCTTTGGAAAATTCAAGTATTGGATGATTCCAAGGTAGCAATCGACTGGGAAAATGACAAAGTACATCTTCAAGTGTTAAGGCTTCAACCATTCTTGACTTGGATCTGATCTTTCCTCTCTGATTTGGAATGGTCTTCTTTTTCACATATTTATAGGGAACTCAACAATATGGTGAATGATCTATCTAAGGAAGTATTGGTTTTGGAAGAGGGTTCTTTTATCTCACGAGAATTTTTTGAGGGCCATGTTTGTGAGAAGATGTCTTTCCTCCTTTCGTTTTCTTTGGGCAATATTTTCTTCTTTTTTTTTAATTGTAATGAAACAGAATTGTGTATCTATAGTAAGTTAGAATAGACTTTGTTGGTATAGCTGAAAATTTTGATGGTATCGTAGGATTGTTGTGTGAGATGTGAAAGAAGTATTTTGAAAAGAAAAACATTATATGATGATGATGATAATGATGATTCAAATAATATTTCTCTATATACATAAAAATCCTAAACCCCAATTATTAAAACAATCTTTCTCTCGATGAATGAAGTTACTTCTAAACCCAAATTATTGAAAAACTATTTCTATCCATGCATGAAACTCCTAAACCTCAATGGATGAAAAGTAAAATGAGAATGGAGAGATCCCATTCTCCCCTTTCAAAAGTGAATTAACAAGAACGGTTCACTTAACTTTTACTGGTTCTATCGGTCTTAATGGATTTCACCAATAGCCTTCGAGGCTACAAATCTACATCAAACTTTGTTTTAGGGATTATCGAGATCATTGGAAAGCTTCAAGAGATGGCTGGAGAGATTCAAGGGGAGACTCTTCCCTGCACCAAAAGGAAGAAAAAAAAAATAGGTAAGTAAACTTGAATTAAAGCCAATTAATAAATTGATATGATTAATTATGAAAACATTGATTTATTTATAAACAGAAAGAACTATCAAGTATTATGAGCAAAATTTTAGACAAAATAATATTCACGGGCTTTGATTCATCATTCCTAACATTATTTGGTTTTAAGTCGTGAAATTTATATAAGAGTAAACTTCCATGGTCATAATATATATGTTCTTTCTACTTCTGCTTGCAAGTAAATATAAATTTCTAGTTTTTATTAAAAAATTCAAATTCGAATGTTGTTTTTATTAAAAAATTCCAGGGTTACTTGCAAACTATCAGGACAACAAAAAAATTGATAATTGTTTGAAATGAAACTCTGTAATGAGAATAGTTATTGATGTGTTGCATCTATGTTCGTCCAATGCAAACATATACAAATATAATATTTGAGTGATTGGAGCAGTGTGCATCTTGTAGACCGATAGGGTTTCATTTCTGTTCATTTCAATTTTACTATTTGTCAATGTGCCTTTCCATTTTCAAAAAATAAAAACTAGTTTATAAAAAATAAATAGTTATTCTAAAATAAAAATACATGCTTCAGGTGCTTCCCTTCCCTTAGATAGTCGAATTCCTCTGATTTCTCTTTGTGGATTGTGGGATGTCAAAAGAGCTCTTGAGAACAAGTGGGAAGAATAAGAATTCCCACAGAACTCACAAATTGAGGAGGTTGATGTCTTTCGAGGGTACTTTTGTATCGACGGCTGGTCATGAACTGAAATCCCCTGAATGGCACTCGTCGGTGGATCTTTTTGCACTAAGGAATGGAAGAATGCAATGGACTTTGTGAAATGTGAGTCCTGTAGTTTGCCAATTTCTTATTTGACTTTTCAGTCTAAGTACGGATGTAATTTCCTAAGTTTTTGTTTCACAGGTTTGGCTCCTTCGAGAAGCACTAAGTTATGCACTACTAAGTCTGGATCGAGCCATGGCATATCATTGTATGGTCGGGCAAAGACATCTTTATAATATAAGGATTTGAATTAGGTTTGTTTTTATTTCATCTCCCTAGGAAGCACTAATACTTTTAGAGAAAACCCCCCAAAAAAAAATACATAGTTCGACTCTCTCAACACTCCCCTCAAGTTGGTGCATAGATGTCAATCATGCCCAACTTGTCAACAAGCATCTTTGGTCTACCTCTTCCAGCAGCCTTGGTGAATATGTCGGTGAGTTGACCCTCTGAATTAACATACGGTGTACATACCGTCATATTACTGGATACCTTTTCTCTTAGATAGAGATGATCCTCTTTAATATGCTTCGTCCTCTTGTGAAAAACTTGATTGGAAGGACTCTGAACAGTGCTGGTGTTATCGACATGATGCATGCATTTTAAACAAATTTCAGTTATGCTTGTTCTCCTCATGAGTGGAAATTCGAAGAGATCAAATGCAAGAGTAGCAGCGCTATTCCTTCTCTTCTGATCAATGGCAATTCTAAAAGACACATCTTACAGGTCTTAGCTTCCTATCTTTTTGGCAAGAACTTGTTGCTCTGCAACTCAGCTTGTTTCTCTATAAAACAGCAACAATATTCATGTAAAATTATAACAATCAACTCAACCAACTAAAGATTAATTTGATTTACATTAGGCAAATAAAAATTAGTTTTGATTTAGATTGGATCCCATAATTACATTTATGTTGTAATTTGTATTAACCAATGAATTTAATAATGTTTTCCATAAAGACTACATACATAAATTAAAATATAGATTTTCATAATTTAACATATTATTAATGACAAGTTTTTATGTTATAATTATAGTATAGGAAGATATGTATATTATAATAAATATATATATATATATATATATATATATATTATAATTATAGTTAGAAATAAATATTATAATTATACATATATATATTTTATTGGATGTACTTTGGGTGGTTGTGAGAAATACTTCTTTCCCTCCCCATCCAAGTTCAATTCCTTATAAGTGACATGTGATACCCTTCATAAGTTTATAAAATACTTTTGTTATTGAGTAAGATGCTCTTGTTCTTGAACCCCCAATAAATTAAAAGCAAATAAAAAAATGAATAAAAAGCAAACAAAAATAAGAAAAATTTAATTATAAATAACTTAAAAAATGGAACAAAAATTTATAAAATATTAATAATGAATTAATCAAATAATCTAACTAGAATTTTATACTTTTAAGATGGGATACAAGGTATTATGTGAAAGATAAAAAGACTGTAGTGCAAAGATTAATATGAAAGATAAAAGGACCAGTAAAAATTATATACTTTTTAAGATGGGATACAAGGTATTAATATGAAAGATAAAAGTATTTTAATGGCAAAAATTAATATGAAAGATAAAAGTACCAGTGAAAATTTAGATTTTTACGTGAACTGCACTTTAAATTAAAATAAGATACTCATGTGAGAAGTAAGGCAAAAGAGTTTGTTAAAATGACCCTAAAAGGTGTCCATTATGCAAGTGAATAAAGAAAACATCACACCCACTATTGTCTTGTGACTATTCAATCTAAGGTATGGAATGAGGTCTTGTGACTATTCAAATGAGGTCTTGTGACTATTCAATCTAAGGTATGGAATGAGGTGGAAGGATCTTTAGGGTTTTAAGATTTGTGAAAAGGAAAATCCATTATAGAAAGCGTGCATGCTTATTGCAACAACATTTTGATTAAAGTTCTTCCTCTCTTGATAGTTTGGGGGTATGGTTGGCCCATAACAATAGTCTCTTTAAAGATTGGTTTATTTTTTTCATACAAATTACTTCAAAGCTTGTAAATTCTCAAATCATTCAAATACATTTCAAAAGAGAAACCTCCAAAGCAAATGGTAGTAGAATAAGCATATAAATATGATGAATTCTCAAATCATTCAATACATTTCAAAAGAGAAGCTTTCAAGGCAAACAATAGTAGAATAAGTAATATATAAATATGATGAGCTTATATTGATGTTGCTTGTAAAGGGGATCCATATGTTTGTTTGTGATGTGGTAGAGATTTTATATGTAACTAACAATTAGGTTTTTAAATTTGAAGTTTGTGATGTGGTAGAGATTTTATATTTAAATGACAATTAAGTTTTTAAATTTGGAGTAGGGATAGTAGAAATTTTATATTTAAATCACAAATAGGTTTTTAAGTTTAAAAGGAACAAACAAGTGTACAAAGTTTTTGGCATTAAAGTGAGTTCTAATGTTAGTTGCTAAAACAAAACTCCCATCATTTAGTAACTCTTTTATGGTGATTAAATGGGGATGTGGAAGTAAATATAGTTGAAAAAATTAGTTTAAGGTCCATTTATAAAAATGGTTTAATCTTTAAATTTGTTTTAATCATATATTTTCACCATTGATTGAAAAAAAAGAATAGAAATGTTAATGGACTATCCAAAAATGAGTTGTAAATGGGTCCTAAGAATTGTCTCATTCAAGATATTTTGAAAAACCATCCATGAAAATACATTCAATCACCTTATTTTCTAGGATTGTAAAGTGATTTAGATTTACCTTGTTACCATGTCATATTTATTTGACAATATGTCATTAACGTATTGAAAACTTTTATTTTTATTAAATTTATTTTAAATATATTTCTTTAATATAGTTAATGTTTTAATGACAAATTGAAAATTTTTATTTTTTATTAAATTTATTTTATGATACATTTCATTTAATTAAAAATATATTTTAAAGAATTTTTAAATATAAATCAAATAACAAAAAAGAAAACATTTCAAAATTTTAAAAACAAAATAATTTAATAAAATAAAAAGAAAAATACAAACATGGCAAGCCGATATAAATATATATCTAATTAAAAAAAATGCATTATAAAATAAATTTAATAAATAACAAAACTCAAACATTAAAAAATATATATAAATTAAAAAAACAATAAAATACAAATATTTTAAAACTTAAAAATATATATAAATTAAAAAAACAATAAAATACAAATATTTTAAAACTAAAAATATTTATATAAAATGAAGAAAATAAAAATATATAAATTAAAAAAACAATAAAATACAAATATTTTAAAACTAAAAAACATATATAAAATAAATAAATCTAAAATAATAAAATACAAATATTTTAAAACTAAAAAATATATATTTATAATAAAAAAAATAATAATATACAAATACTTTAAAATGGTTAAGAAAATAAAAAATAAAAACTAATTAATTAAGAAAAGATAGATACAAACATTGCAAGCCGATATAAGTATATATCTCATTAAAAAAAATCATAAAATAAATCTAATAATACAAAAATAAACAATAAAAACATATATATATAAATAAAAAACAATAAAATGCAAATATTTTAAAGCTAAAAATTATATATAAAATAAAAAAATAATAATAATTGAAAAAAAAATGGATTAAAGATTTAATTTCCAATTATTTCTAATATAAAGTTTGATGACCAATAATTGATGAAAAGATGGATTAAAGATTTAAATTTTAATTATTTTTAATATAAAATAAAAAATAATAATAATAAAATACAAATGTTTTAAAGTGAAGAAGAATAATAATTGAAAAAAAAATGGATTAAAGATTTAATTTCTAATTATTTCTAATATAAAGTTTGATGATAAATAATTGATGAAAAGATGGATTAAAATTTTAAATTTTAATTATTTCTAATATATAAATTTGATATCATAACATTAAAATTTTAAAAAAAAACTTATATTATAATTTAAAAAACAAAATTTATTATTAATTAAAAAACAAAATTTAACATTAACACAATTAATAACTAAAATACTCCAGATAAATAAAATTAACACTATTTTCTATCATACGGTCTGAAAAGTAATTAAATATTCAAGATAATTAAAATTAACAGCATATTTTCTATCATACGGTTTGAAAAGTGAGGAATTTAATCAAATATTAAACTATTAAAACTAAAACCATGAACATAGAACTTCATTTTCATATATGATACTATCTGTCTGAAAAGCGCGGAATTTAATCGATTATAAAACTATTAAACCTATGAACATAAAACTTCATTAACATTTTCATATAAGAGATGCATTTTACCAGAACTTAGTGGAGGATATAAACAAGCAAATGCATCTCATATACATGCATTTCCCTCTCCAAAAAGGGAACCTGCCCAGGAAGAAAAAAAATCCCAAACATTGCATTGAAATCTGCCCAGGAAGAAAATAAGTCCCAAACATTGCAAGTTGTTTAATTCTTTGAAAAAATGCATAAACCTTTGTAAATCCTGTGGTGTATCTTTACCATATAATTCTAATTAAATAAGAAGTAAAACACAGGAATAAGAAAGATGCAGTAATTTCAGTAAGAATAATCAAACGAAGAAGCAAAATCAAATGCTAAAAATCAATGGAAGCATCTTTATCATTATCTCTGATATCCATCCATACAAAAAAGCAAAGTCATGCGTGGATTGAAGCAAAATTCCTATATAGAGTAACACCCGAGAACTCCCTTCCGAACTCTTTACAAGAAAAGAAACCCTAAGTAAAACTGCAAAACCCTAACAAAAATGGCTTTGAATGCCATGTTCAGGCCTGGGCAGCTTCTTCTTCTTCTTTTCCCTTGGTGCCGGACCCTTCGACACCTTCGAACACATCCCGTTCATCGACGAGCTCCATCTCCTCGTCCTCCTCCACTTCTTCGTCTTCGGAATCTGAAGAAGAAGAGGGGGCGTAGTCCTCTTCATCGTCGTCGGAGTCCCAGAGGGTGCAGGGCATGAGGGGCCCCTCTAGCAGAGACTCCATGTCGGTGCCGCCCTTTTCACCCTCCTCCTCGGGGAAAACATTTGATCGCCGCACGAGAAACTCGATACGCTCGGCAGCCTCGGGGTCCTGGCAGGACTGGATGCTCTTCAGCCGGTCCTTCGCGGGCAACGTCTTGGTCTTGGCAATAGAGCGCACCTTGGGCAGCACGTTGCCCTCTTCTACCTCGAGGCTGTAAATGAGGTCCAGCAACGCCGCTGCATATGCCTGCTCTTCCGTCGGATGGATGCCCCGGACGGAAACTGTCGGTGCCTCGACGGCGACCTCGTCACCGCCCTCCGACCTTGTCGTCGTCAGTTTTACCACTGTGAACACCGACTTGGGCTCCGCCAACACGGCCGATGGCTTTCTGTTGGGCCGGGGACGGATGTTGTGAAGAACCATGGCGGACTCCGATACCCTGTCACACAAAAGCCAAATCGTTAGTCATAAAATAAAATACATATTCAGACTGTTGATAAACCGGAGAGAGAGAATGTTTAGGGTTTACTTTCTATTCGAGTTGAATTCGGGAG
>JASDQU010105769.1:114133-131853 GCA_032191745.1 Picea mariana | reverse complement strand
GGGACGGATGTTGTGAAGAACCATGGCGGACTCCGATACCCTGTCACACAAAAGCCAAATCGTTAGTCATAAAATAAAATACATATTCAGACTGTTGATAAACCGGAGAGAGAGAATGTTTAGGGTTTACTTTCTATTCGAGTTGAATTCGGGAGAGCAGAGTGGGCTTCGAGAGATTTGACCCTACAACCTGCACAGTCTAATGGCAGAAAACCTTGGGAAGATGAAAGATTTGGGGCAGAAGGCAAAGAAGAGTCGGTCTGTTGTGATCGAGAATGATGAGGATTAAGCGGCGCTATATAGATCCAAACAATGAGCATTCCCGCCATACGTGCAGATCTTTGATTTGCCGATTTCCCGCCCTTTTCTAATACGCAGATCTCCCGCCATGGATTTATCCCGTTTGGTTGAGGATTAAAGATGGAAGCATTTTGGGCAAAGTTATTGGTAACCATCACTGGTCTACATATCATTAAAAATGCTTTGTACCCTGAGATGTGTTGTTGGATTAAAACTACATATTATTAAATGTTATGCATATTGGGGTTTGTGTTTTTGGATTTAAAAGTTAACCATAAGCACCCTAAGATACAGAGTATTTAATGCTCCATAACTAAGTGTTTATTACTTGACATTGTGAATATTTTAGAAGTACTTAACAACTTCATTCTAGCATGTGTTCACATGAGTGATTAGTGTTTATTTATCTAATATAAAATTTGGTGTTTATTAATCCTACATAATGAGTGGAGTAGTCACATCATAGGTTTAGTGTTTATTAGTGTTACATATTAATCCAGAGGGAGACAAGGTTCCAATATTAACATAGATATATTTTAATTTAGGATTTTAAATAGGTTTAGTGTTTATTAGTGTTACTTATTAATTAAAAAGGAAACAAAGTTTCAATATTAACATAATATTAACATAGATCTATTTTAATTTCGGATTTCATTTAAAATGTGAAGTCCTTATTAATTTATCAAAAACAATCTCCAATGAGATCATTATTCTCTTTTAACTTAGAGAAAGAAAATCGCAAATCAAAGTCAAGTGCCAAAGTATTGACATTTATGTCTTATGTCAATTCTTTAGACTATAACAATAGATCTTATTACTCAAAGTACCATTTTTCCTCTAATTGCGAAAGAACATGGTCTTATTACTCAAAGCACCATTTTTCCTCTTAGCAACTACCAAAGAACATGGCTCGATTAGATCTAGACACTTGTATATGGCTTGATTAGATCTAAACACTTTTTACACTAGACATTATGAAATCCCTTGGTTAAACCTCTCTTTTGGGGAGAAAAGTAGTTAAGCATTTATAGCAAGAGTGAGTGGTTGACTTCCCATGTTGAAGACTATCCACATCAACACTCTTTATATGGCACCTCCTTTATTCCACACTCTCTAACAATAATAAATATGATAGTAGTAAAATTCAAAATGAAAAATTAATAAGGGTTGCATGGCAACTCAATCCCGAAATACATGTTGAACAATGAAATATAACTAAATGTACAAGTAATGAATATTTTTTGTCAAAAGATAATAATTGAGGGTTGTTTCTTCTTCAAAATGTATAATAAACCATAAACTGAATGGAACTATAATATTCATAAATATAATATAAATATAATAATAAATAATATATTAGATAATAAATATAATAGAAATATAATAATGCATAATAATAAATACATAGTACAACTTTGTATATTTAGATGTGGTGATTGGTGAAATTCATTGATTATATAATTAATTCTACATATTGAAAGACGTGGAGGGAGCAATAACACTTCAATTCTATCAACCAATTAGAAATGAGAAACACAAATATTTTTATTATATCCAAAAATATATATTTATTTTTTTATGTTAAACATTACATTGCATACACAAATTTATGGTAAAAGACAAATTAATATCACATCAAAACTCATTGCTATAGTCCCATGGCAAGGACTAATAAAAAAAACATAAATAATTAAGGCACAATATTCTTTATATAACACCTCCTTTACTCGATACTCTCTAACAATAATACATAGTAGTAAAGTTCAAAATAAAAAATTTAATAAAAAAAACATAAATAATTAAATAATTAAGACACTTATGCCTATAGCATGGGAAATAGCTTTCAAATCATATCATCAATTTTATTGCATGAAGTTAGATGAGGGACAAAACCCCTATTTATTAAAAAATAAAAAATCCTTATGTCACAAATGAAAGAAAATCAAACCCTTGATATATGAAAGTAATGTCATAATTATCTAAATATGATACCATAATTTATGAACATAAAAATGATTTTCAATTTTATTGCATGAAGTTAGATGAGAGACAGAACCCTATTTATTAAAAAATTAAAAATCTTTATGTCACAAATGAAAGAAAATCCAACCCTTGATATATGAAAGTAATGTGTCATAATTATTTAAATATGATACCATAATTTATAAACATAAAAATAATTTTAAACAAAAATACTATTACAAAATTATGAGGCTACATATAAAATATTTCATTTACATGGTAAGAGAAAGAGTGATTGACTTCTTAGGTGAATATTATCTATGTCTACTAATTTGTAAATTATTGTGAATATTTCATTGGTAAAAATGTGTCGTAGTAAATTTTATAATTTTTTACAAAATATTTGTTATGCAATGATTATTTAAGATAAAATTTAATATATAAGATTAGTATTCAAAACATTAAAATAAGCTAAGAATTAAATAAAAAGAAGGTAAACAACAAATTACATATTATTCACATAATAAATACAAGATGCACCTTAGGAAATTTAATAGAAGGTAAGGATTGTGTTTTGCTCTTTTTTTCTCAAATATGAAATGCAAATATAAAAAAGATAAACTCGCTATGGAGTTGTCATATAGACATTGTAGCATGTGTATTTGTTACAAGGTCTTATACTTCCTATGTTCTACTTATAATATCTCACTCCTTTATTTCGCTCAATTATGGAACAACAAATCAATACAATAAGGATGGAACCATTTTATTTCATAGCAATCCAGTATTTAACATGTCTTATAACCATCTAGGGTTCAGGTTAGGGTTTTTGCACGCTCAATTCCCAATTAAGGTTAGGGTTTTGGACCCTCTAGAATCTTCTTGAAAATCCACATGTGACTAGATCCACATGTGTGAGTAATGGGAGATGATATGGCATCCGCTCAGTGTCATGGTGGTCAAAAGCGCAGGCCAACTTGTAGGAGGCATAACTTCCTCATACAAACTCTGATTAAGGTGATCTTTTCATCATTGGAAATCTCTTGACATGTAGAATGGTATCCGAGGATTGGTAACTTTGTTGACAAAGTTACAACCCCAACAACAACCAATTAATTCCCCAAATGAGCTCCAAAATTTTCAAGACCCCAAATCATCACAATAGAACCTACACCTAAAATAGGTATATAATTCAATAGCTCTAATTTTTCCACTCAAAAAGTTATGATCTATTTTGAATCATTAACATTCTCTATACCTCTTCTATTCAACACTCTCTTTATAACACAATGAAACGTGGTTTTATTTAAAATGTTACTACTACAACCAAATAAATACCTAAAAATAGCAATGAGTAATATAATAGTAGTAAGGCTTAAAAATAGTATAATTAAACAAAAAGAAACACAAAATATTAGGGTCATTTACACACCCAAGTGGATTACCCTACATATCCAAGTAATTTGGAGAAAGAATTCTCAAATGATGCTTTGATTTGATTTTATTGCATTAAGTGAGAATAAAGAGGGGGACCCTATTTATATAAAAAAGAGAGACAAATCCTGACTTAACCTATGTCATTAATAGTTAAAATCGAATTTCCTTAGTAACATTTTCTAAATATTGAAATATGGCACCATACAAATCTTTAAATAAAAATATTAATACAAAATTATCAAATTACATATAAAATAACTCATTTTTGTGGTGTCTAATCATTTAATAAAGATATTAGAAAGATATAGGATTTAAAATAGTAATACTTGGGAAATGAATTAGAATATGAAATAATAATACTAGCAATAAAATTGAGAGCAAAATGACCATCAATTTATTAGTGGCTTATGTATATGAGTGTTATTGCATGATGGCTTGAATGGGTCAAGCTACACAGCTGGTTAGTTAGATTTAATCAACTACTTTCTTGGGACTTGTGTCTAGTTGTTCTTATCCTCCAATAGTCTAAGAGAGTAAGCCTTCCAAGAATCCAGCTGGTTGAGGGAGAGTGACTTCTTTTGGATTCACGTGGATGTCAGTTGGGTTTCCCAATTCCTTCTTGTTTAAGCCCGAAAGTGTCCCCACTTCCGTCAGTAAATGAGGAAAATGTGTGTGCATAGCAACTTCCAAAAACTATTTAGCATGAGCAGGAGTTTGGCCTTTACGCACAACAAGGTAAGAGGTATGTTGTGGATTACGGATGATGGTATGGCTAGTGTCAAGCAAGGTGTATGTAGCAAGAGAGGCTAGAAATCAGAGATTAACTTGATAGGATGAGAAACGGTGACATTATCTTCTAGCAATGGGGGTTCATAGTGTTTCAAATTGTTCGCATTCACCACATCATGAATTCCTAGTTGGGGTTGGAAGTCAAGGCGATAAGCATTGTCCCCAATCCATTGGAGAATAGTATAAGGGCCATAGCGGAGAGGCTTTAGTTTGTGATGACATTGGGATTTAAAACGTTGGCGTTCCATATAAAACCAGACTTTATCACCATGAGTAAAAACCATAGGGGAATAGTGAGCATCATGGCGGGCTTTGTAGCGTTGTTGGGTTGCATTTAGTGCTTCAGAGACTTGGGCATGTTTGCATGCTAGATTCTGCAAAAATGAAAGGGCGAATGTTTGTTCTTTTTGTTGGTGTGGAGTGTCAGAAGGTTACAAGGTGAGAGGAAGTTCATAAGGGGCTAAAGTTTGAAATACAAAGTAGGCCTCAAAAGGAGAGATCCCAATAGAAAGATGTACAATATGATTATAACTATGTTGAATGACATGGAGGGTTGTATCCCACTATTTGGTTTTGGAAAATTGAATGCAAAGCGCATGGACAAGGCTACGGTTAACTACCTCGGTTTGGCCATTTGTTTGGGTATGGAAGGCAGTAGAATATTTGAGTTGACAACCCATTAAATCCCACAATGTTTTCTAGAAGGTGTTGAGGAAGTGAGCGTTATGATCAGAGATGATGCTAGTAGAAAGTCCAAAGTGTGGCCAAACATTATGAAAGAAGAAGTATGTGATTTGGGCAGCGATAGTGGTCTTATTGCAAGGGATAAGAAGAGCCATCTTGGAGAAACGACAAACAATAACCCAGATAACATCATGTTTGCGTAAGGTCATGGGTAAACCACTAAGGAAATCCATGGAAATAGAGTCCCAAGGGAGAGAAGGCAGAGGAAGTGGTTGATACAAACCAAATTTGTGATTGGCAGGTTTATGCCGACTACACAAGGCACATGCACAAATGAAAATCTCCATTTGATGGGTCATAGAAGGCCAAAAGATATATCACTACAAGTGCTTAACTTTTTTCAGAAACCCAAAATGGGCAACATAGGAGGAAGCATAAGCCTCTTTAATCAAAGTAAGATGATCTTCAG
The DNA here is from genome assembly GCA_032191745.1 of Picea mariana. Lineage (NCBI taxonomy): Eukaryota > Viridiplantae > Streptophyta > Pinopsida > Pinales > Pinaceae > Picea > Picea mariana. The sequence continues at coordinate 126,212 of JASDQU010105769.1, read as the reverse complement.
AAGCTGGGACATATAACTGGTTGAGTTTATATAGCCACCCATCTCTAATTGTATAATCCACAAATGGTGTTTGATTTACCTTAGTAGGATGTTGCACAATAGCCCATGTCTCTACAAAGAAGGGATCAAAAGCATAGAGAGGCTTCCAAGCCTCATAAGCAGCACAACGCACAACCAGGAGTTGAAGTACCTACGTAGGGGGGCAACTCAGGAGATTATCCATCCGATTGGACTTGTCATTATTGTATTTAATCACCAAAAGAAAACTATTGAATGTAAGCGACCCACTTTAAATGGCGTTTCTCTTGTATCTTAGTCTGAGAATTGATGAAAATCAACAAATGATGATCTATGTGGAGTATGGTTTCTTTCCCTAGGATGTAATGGTGCCACTTTTTCAATGCGTGTACGAGACTATAGAATTCTTTGTCATAAGTGGTATAATTGTGTTTGGCATCAGACAAAGTCTTTGAATGCAATAGGGTGTCATCCCTCTTTAAGAACCGCACCAATAACATATTGAGAGGCATTTGTCTCAATATCAAAGGGAGACTGAAGATCAAGTAAACAAAGTACAGGAGTAGAACAAAGGGCATTTTTGAGAGCCTGAAATTGTTATTGTGCCAAGGGAGACCACAAAATCTTATTCTAGTTGGAAATTTGATGAAGAGGGCGTGCTAATTGATAGACGTTGACAATGAATCGTTGATCAAAATTAATGCCACCCATAAAGCTCTTGAGCGCCAGAGTTGAGTGAGGCGCTAGACGTTGTGCAAGAGCTTGGACTTTAGTGGGATCTAGGCTAACACCCTTAGCAGAAACAACAAAACCCATTTATTGAATTGAAGGTTGCCCAAAAGAAGATTTACAATGTTTCACCTACAGTTTGTGAGTGCACAATAAGTCTAGCATAGTGCACACATGGAGAAAATGATCCTCCCAAGTCTTACTAGAGACCAAGATATCATCCAACTAGATCACCACAATTTTACCCAAATGTGCTCTGAAAATATCATTGATTAGCCTCATGAAAGTGGCAGGGGCATTAGTAAGACTGAATGGCATCACCATCCATTCATAAAGCCCAAATTTGGTTTTGAAATATGTCTTTCATGTGTCTGTTGCATTCATGCAAATATGATGATATCTTGTTGTAAGATCCATTTTGGTAAAGAAGCAGGCACCCTTCAAATGATCCAGTAAATCATCAATGCATGATAGAGGGTAATGATTCTTGACTGTGGCCTTGTCAAGAGCCCAATAGTCCGTGACAAAATGCCATTCCTCATACTCCTTCTTGGGAATGATGAAGGCAGGAGAGGCACAAGGTGAAGAACTTGGTTCGATGTGACTAGTATTAAGAAGTTGTTAGAGTTGGTGTTCCAATTCCTCAGCCTCACGAGGAGCAAGGCAATAATAAGGGGCATTGAGAAAAGTGGCTCCAGAAATAAGATCAATGGAATGTTAAATGGAACGAATAAGGAGTAGTCTGGTGGGAGAAACAAAGACATCTTCAAATGATGTGAGTAAAGTGGTCATATATGAAGGAAGGGCATGAAATGGGTTGTCTAGTTTAAGAGGGCGTACCAAACATAGGGAAATGGACTTGTTGAGACTGATTTGACGAACAATAGGTTGGATGGAAAGTCAGGTTGGGGATTTCAAAGAGGATGAGGTGAGGACATAGGTACGACCATCTTTCTGAAGATGATATTGATGATTGCAAGCATGGTATACAACGGGACATAGTTCCTGATAGGGAATACCTAGAAGCACATCTGCACAATCCAAAGGAGACACAATGCAAAGAACAATATTGCAGAAAAGGTCGATGGAAAAAGTGAGGACACAACATTGGGTCACCATCACACGAGTACCATCCTTCTGAACCAAACCCAAATGGTAGGGTGTCGAATGAGGGGTAGTAGGAAGCACCAACCGCTACACCAAATCATGAGCAACCAAATTCTTTTGGCTACCATTGTCGAGGATGAGTGTGGACAAGGATTGATTGATCTAGCAATTGTGAGTAACAAAGGCGTTGGTGAAGAATTATAGGAATAAGTTGCCATGAGAAGAAGAGATGGGTCTAGCTCTTTAGGATTATCCAAGGTGATCAGCTCAGGGGAAGGCATTGTACTCGAGGAGGACTTAGGAGCATCAACGAATAAAGTCTTGACATGATTTTGATTATGAAGAACACGCCATTCAACTGAGGAGTGAAACTGAGATTTGTGATAAGAACACCATTTGCTAGGTTTGGGTGAGGTGGGAGAGGTAGGAGAAGAAGGAGTTGAGGAAAGGCCAACTCTAGATAGAGGAGATCGAAGGTGAGGAGTGAGATTTCGTTCCATATCCAAGGCTCGAAGAAAGGCCTTGTCTAAGGAAGAGCTTTCAAATAAATCAACCTCTCTACGTATAAAAAACAAAAGACCAAAGTTAAATTTAACAATGAGTACCTCTTCTGGATCTTGAATATGTAGTTGAATGCGAAGCTTAGTAAACACCTCAATGTAGCTTTGGACTGATGAGCCCGAGAGTTGGCGGAGTTGCAAATATCTAGCTAGGAGAGTCTGACGGTACCCCGAGGGATAGAAGAATTTCTACAACACTTGACAAAAGGTATCCCAAGAACCAATAGGGGAAGGGGTGTCCACATAAGGATCGTCGAAGTCCACCACCTAAGAGGAGGTATCTATTTGGGCATCCCTCCAATCTTGAACAATCCATTCCAATTGCAAATTGGTGATCTATAGCTTCTCTTCTTCCGTCATTCATGGGCAGGTCTTAAAATAAGTGGATAGACTATGTATCTAGGAATCAACGACCACACCATTCATATGCCCTAAAAACTTAGGTAGCTAGAAATGACTATCCAACTACAGTGGCGTTGAGGAGATTCGGTGTAGCCGCATGATTTCATTCAGATCAAGAGCCAAGTCCTGAATGGGAGAAGATTTACTAGATGTAGAATCCTCGGGGGAGGAGGGTCTATGAGGAAGCATTATCTTCGTAGATTGAAGAAACTGATATTTGGATCTAGATCCAACCCTAAAGCACATCATTTGGAGCTCAAAATGGAGGGCATATTAGCAAACCCTAGCCAAGCTCACGTTGAGAAGGCTTGTGGAAGAGAGGGGAGGGCATGGAAAATCCTAGTGCACCGTTGAAGAAGCAAATCGTCACAAAGGACTGGGCAATAGAGGGCTTGAGCAAACCCTAGCACATTGCTTGAGAGATGGAGGGTGGAACCACCCCTAGCACACCTCTGGATCTGAAAAACTATGGGAGGGTAGACACTAGCAACCCCAAATAAAATAAAAAATATGTATGAAACTTACTGGAGAAGAAGCATCTCAAATCGAAGCTCTAATACCATTTGACCTACAATAACAATACTCAGGAAATGAACTAGAATAGGAAACAACAATACTAGCACAAAAGCTGAGAGAAAAATGATCATCTCTTTATTTAGAATAGGAGGCAAGCTTATATATATTCATGTTATTACATGATGGCTTGAATGGGTCAAGTTACAACTAGTTAGTTAGATCTGATCAACTACTTCCTTAGGATTTGTGCCCAAATTTTCTTGTCCTCCAATAAGTCGAGAGAGTGAGCCTTCCAAGAATCCAGTTGACTGAAGGAGTGCGCCTTCCTTGAGATTCACATGGATGTCAGTTGGGTTTCCCAATACACAACATACTCTTCCTTTAAAAAGTTGTGTTCTCAACAATGAAAATCCAAAATAATAAATGCTCAAATATTTAAAAAAAAAATAAAATGTTGAAATAACTAAAACGATGCATGTTTGCCATAATAGAAGCCCAAAATATATATAATATAATAGGTAAAAATACAAAAACAATGCCTCTTAAGCTTAAAAAGCAGTAGAATGCCAAACTCTAATAATAAAATTCCATTTTTGGCCTCTGCATTATTTTCAAGGTATGGATAGAAAAGAAAATTTAGGAGTCCACTTTCTGATTAAGTTATTGTTGCAAGAGGGAGTGAGATTTAAATTTCAAACCACTTTATTCATAAAAATTGTGATTCAACTAGATATATTAAAGTCATTATTGTTATAGCAATATTTTCCTCACCCCATGCAACTTGCTCAGAAGGCCTTTTCCATTTCCCTATGCAGACTTGAAGTCCCTTTTGCATTTCCTAGAGCTAAAAAATCATATTTTCCCACACATACGTGCCCTAACAACTATACAGCAAGCGTATACGCAGGTTGCACCATTACAGCCCGTGTACATCGGGTTTTGTGCCCAAAATTAAAAATTGTGTTGGGTTTCCATGTCACCACAGGAGATCCATGATCCTTGACCTTCCATATAATGGAAACGTTCTGACTCAGCGCTTTAGTTCCATTTGAAGGCTATAAAATGGGCCATATCAAAGCCATGGAGGAGGAGAGAATTCAAATTTTGAGAGCAAAGATACTCTGGAGAAATTTTCACTTCACATTGAGTCTACATCCCTTTGTCCTTTAAAGTCTGAACACATTGTTCATCCCCCAAGCTCCCCCCTCTTTGATGGAGAACCTCATTGTCTCTCTTATATGAGCTTGCCTTTGGTGGAGGATTGAAGTGGTGGAGGCCCAGCTAGAAGGAACTTTGTTTCTCGTTTTCGAGACGTGTTGACACGAAAGTTTGTCACTCATACACTTTTGTTGATCATCTTTTAATATAAATACTCTTTTCTCGTCCAATTGATATCTTGCAAATATTTGAATTATTATTCCATGGGCGTATTTGTTATGAATGTTAATGGATTATGCTATTGTACGTGCTAACATTATATATTATCACCATATGCTTGTGTATATTGGTTGTTGAGGACAGGTTGCAGGTATAAAGCTTTGCGTCACGTGCTCAATGGTGGTCTTCACCGAACGTCCAGATGAGGTAGGCCCTTTATCTTGTCTTCTTAGCATTTTCATTTATATAGAATACTTGGGATCAAAGTTGATTTCTACAGTCATTCCCTCAGTTGTGGTTTACCCCATGCCATAGAGTGATTTTCCTTGTAATAGAATTGGTGATCATACTGGGGAATGAATCTTTTATTTTTGGGGTTTGGAATGTTTTTCACCTTCGATTGCTCTCTGTTAGCCTGAGTTTTCTTGTCGCCTAATTGCTTGACATCCTATTTTTACTTTGTTTCTAAGTTTCTCAGCTTAACCCTTACCCAGGAAGTGTTTTAATACATATGCACGGGTTTTCCTTTGACAGACGTGTACATACGCGAGTTGTCCTTCTATAGGGCGCGTACATACGCGGTTTTTCCTTAAACAATCATGTACATCAACTTTTTTAGCTTGTTTGCTGAGTTTGGTGTTTGTTGGGTGAGTTTTGATGGTTGTTGAGTCTTCTTAGGTCTCTGTTTGAACTGTTGAGTGCTTTCAGAGTGATAGGAAACCTTTTTATGGTTGAATTTTCGAGCGGTTTTCTTTCTCATCATCTTTTTCATTGGTTGTCCCTACATCTTGGTCTGGGTGTTTGCTTCTTAGTATCATGCTTGGCTTGTCTCTGTTTGCTTGCAGTAGGGTCTATATATCAAGTTGCTATTCAGTCCTTGCATTTTCATTTCTTTATATTGAAAATACAAAAATATACATTTTTGTATGTTGGCATTTGATCTTTGAGTTGTTTAATATTGATCTTGATATTTATGGAAAGATTGCATCTCATTGAAATTGCAGAGTTGAATTGAAAGTTGCATTTTGAAAGATTATCATTTTTTAGAATTTAAGATTAGGACTTAACACTTTGTTTATATTCATTTATTTGATATGTTGAATCATAAGATCATCAGTTTCACGACCACATCTTTTGAGTAAACAAAGCCATTAAAAGTAACGTTGATTAATTAAAATTGATTCGAAACGCTTTTATTTTCCAGAGTACACAAACAAGAATAGGATATAGTGCCTTGGAATAGGATTTTGTGAGTAAACTTCTCCAAGGCTATTGAAATCAACATATGTGTCTCACCAGGGAGTGGTGAAATCCATTGTATAATTAGTGACGTCAGGACGCTCCGCTCACACCGGAGTTAAGCATGAGGTCGCGTGAAGTTGGTTGCAGAGATAGCCCTCTAATACCTTATTAGTGTGAGAGATATTTATGGGGATCTATTCGTATATGGGGGTCTTGCTAGTACCTTTACCTATATGAGAGGCAGTGCTTTCAAGATTTCGGGCTTTGTTACCTTGCCCATATGGTGGACCTGACTTATGACTATTCGCCTACGCATTGGTTATATCGTGGTGGCTTTAGTTGCTTGGCATAGGTAGCTACATAGGTTAGTTGCAAGGGTTATTCTATAGGTACCATGAGTCAGATAAAGGTCGGACAACATACAACCTTTATGGAGGATTACCTCTCCGGGGGGATCTGACCAACTGCGTTGTTAAGCCCACGAGGGCCCTTATAACTGATTATGATACCTCTGATCCTTTGAAGGGAGTCTCGGGCCTCTCTTGGGTGAGACATACCTACTCTAGTGAGGGAGGCCCCTTTTCATCCATTTTATAATGTTTGTGTGCATTTGGCCTTTTTTTTATTTTGGTATGCTTTGATTGTTAGTTGACCTTAGAATTTGTTTCTATATCTCAAGTATTGAGTCATCATGGAGCTAGACCTGCTTCCTCGCAGGTCTCGTCGTTTGTTGAAGTTACCACCGCATCTTGAGTCTTTGCCTTCTAAAAGGCATAAAGTTATCAAACGTGGTACACACACCTCCACCTACCAGACTTGTGATCATACAAGAATGAGTACTGAGTCAAGTCAGAAAGTTATTGGGAGTCCTTCGACACCTTCAACCACTATGGTTGTAGTGTCGTAGGTTCCAATCGTCACTCTTATACAGCCTATGGTTGCTACTCAATCGATAGTGACAAACCATTTTGGGTCTATTTTTGGTACACCTAGGTACAATACTCAGTCCATTCCTTTGGTCTCTAGCCCTTTCTCTTATGGTATGCCGAATCTGACATCGTTATTTTTGTCATCCATTCCAGCAACGAATACAAATCCTAGTATTGGACCTGGGGGCATGGGTCCTCCGCATATTCTGCTCTCGTTTGGTGGAGTTCAGATTCCCCAAATGAATCCTACGATCAGAAGCCAACCCTCTTTCCCTATTGGGTATAATCCTAGTCTTAATGTTCCTGGATGGAGAAATCAACCAGGTGGACAAGCTCATGCCTATATTATGTCCTTTCCAACTTCCTCCTTTGCACCAATTCCGACCAAAACATTTGGAATGACGAATCCACCTCTATCCTCTGGATTTCCACCTAAAGGAGGTCAATTTCATATGGGAACCCCCCCATCATGGAGCTCCTCTAGTTGGGGGGAATGTGTATAACCGTCATTATAACATTCCTACAGGTATGGTGCCCACACCCCCTTTTATGAATCAGTTTGGAGGAGGATATTATCCTCTCGGATAGGGCCTTGGTGCATACTAGAGCCCTGGCTGGGCTGCAATCCCTCAACAACAATCTTTCCCGGGAACATGGGCTTAGATGCCGCAACCCCGAATCCATTTTCTGGCCACGCTTAGTTTTCCATACTTGTCAAAATTAATGAATAACCGATGTGTCATGATCCGTCGTGGACCCTCATCCCCACCAAGCTTCCTTCGGACATTCCTAAATTTGAGGGCAAGACTGGTGAGGATCCAGGTGATCACGTCACTACTTTTCATCTTCGGTGCTCAACAAAGTCTCTTAACGACGATTCTATTCGTTTGAGACTGTTTAGACACACCCTCACGAGGGTTGTTGTGAAATGGTACATTGAGTTACCAGGGGGGACATACAATAACTTTAACCAAATGGTTTTAGTCTTTCTCAACCACTTCCAAATGTCAGTTCATTACGATGTCGGCATAGAACTCTTGTCGGACCTCCATCAAGATAAATCCACCCACATATCGGACCATATCCAAGAGTGGCGTAGACGAAAGAGGTTGATCAAAGCCTACAATCCTCCAGAGTTCAGGTTGGAATGGTTTCTCAAGTCTTTATTGCCTTATATTTCGAAGGATGTTTCTACATCCGGAGTAATATCTGAAGAGGAAGCAATTTTTAAAGCCCAACAGTTAGATCTCATATATGCTTAGTCTGGGATGTTATACGAAATTATTCCTAACACACCGAGGTCAAATTATGACCCCAGACAAAAGTCGATGGCATTATTGGCTCTACAAATACTAAGGTTGCATACTTGGTGACGAACCAATTGAAGGAGTTGTCTCTAAGCCAATCTGTAGTAGGACCAGCTTCGTCTACGTCCTCTACTCCCACTCAGTCGATGGATGTGCATTATGTGCAGTCGTCGACCAACCCAAATGGTAACCATCAACATGAGGGAATAGAAGGAAAGAACGTGATAATAACCATCATGGTGGGAGGAATAATAACGATAATAAAACCAAGGACAACTCTAACAATGATATATTAAGTGCTAATGCTGGTGGGGGCAAGAAAGAAAAGCGGAAGGTGAAGTTTCCTTGTAAACTTTGTACAAATGATCACCTTACCCACTTATGCCCCAAACTTGAGGAAGTTGTGAGGCCCTTATATCAACCACCCGTTGTACTGACTAATCCATTTCCACATAATCAACACATGGCCTCGAGCTCCTCTAATGTTAGAAATGCGTCGAGTGGGAATCAAAACCCCCCGGCCCATGATGGTGATTGTCTATGCATAAATATGGTTAAGTCTCAGATTAATGTAGCCACTCGATCTCATGATTACAGTTCTTCACAGAGTGTTCCAGGGATAAAATCTCCCCCTCCTCTGAAAACACCTTTGAAGATCGAAAAACCAGAGCCTCTGCCTTGTATTCCGAAAGGAGTACTAAAATGTTGTACCCACAACCCTAATGCTAGAGCTACCTAGAATTAATCAATTGTTGAAGATCTGGGTCAAACCCCTTGTATGATGTCGACTTTGGAGGTGCTCCAGATGTGTCCTTCACATAGGAACGCCCTGTTATATACTTTAGGAGCTCTAGACTTGTGTGGCTCTAAGGTTATCAAGTTTTACGTCACAAATGTCTGGCCTCACTTGCCTTACCATGTGGCCTTCCAAACCCATGTGGATTACTCAAAGTATACCATCAAGCGTATTGTTATTGATGAAGGTGTTGCAACATGTGTGATGGTCCCTAACCTATTGGAAAGCCATTAGCTCTCCAACCCTCACTCAATATCCGACTATGTTGATCACATTTGATGGTCATTCTTTCCGCCCCCACATAATTCTTGTCACCTTTTTGGTTCAGTTAGGTGGAAAGATAGTGGAGGTGGATGTCGAGGTGGTTGATGCACCCCTTGACTATAATTTATTGCTAGGGCGTAATTGGACTTATGCCATGACCACAGTCATGTCGTCTTTTTTCCGCACTTTATGTTTTCCTAACTAGGGGAAAATTGTGACGATCGATCAGTTATCCTTTGAGCATGCTAGTCCCAATGCATCAGTTGGACCATCGATCCCCGTGATTGATAATTCTCAGTCAACAACTGAGGATATTGGTGTCGGAATGTATTCCTCCCTTATGGGTACCTTTGATTTTGTGGCACCAATTCACTAGATTTATTCCATGTCCAATAGGTCTTCTTCGTCAACAAGGTCCATTCCTTTTCTTACTTAGTATTTCAATGATCCTTGGACCCTACCTTCCCTGACCATGTCTTGTGAAGGTCAGTCACACATTGGGATGGAAATGCCATTGTCAGTGACAGAGGTAGCGTATAATTTGTTCTTGACTCTACTGTTGAACTGGATCTTGTCGCATCATAGACAGATGAGGAGGATCGTGTTCTCAAGCTCGTATGGGCCACCTCATCGACTTGTTCACATGATTTCCTCGATGATACTTTATCTTCGGATGAATCCATCGTAAAGGCCATGAATTGTTCTGATAGGCCATGGGATGACATGCATCATCGCTCTTACTTCCTCCTAGAGCTTGTTAGGATTGAACCAGACGATTTTAGATCTACCTTGAGTGAGATGGTAGGTCACGCCGTAGTTCCACTAGATATGCACGACATTTATGCCGAAGGAAACATGGTGAATATTTCTCCTACCATCACGATCAACATCTTTCAAGTTCCTAGTAAAGTTGAAAATGTATAGATTGATGCCGATTGTTTTCCTAAAGAACTTCAGATCTACACCGATATCTTCAAGGAATTTTATGATGTATTCACTTGGTCATATGAAGAGATGCCAGGAATCGACCCTCACATTGTCGAACATGAAATCAAGACTTATTTGGATGTGAAACCTGTTCGACAATGTCGTATAGCTATTAATCCTAGGAAGGCCCCTGCTATTAAGGCAGAGGTGGAGAAACTAATTAATGTTGGTTTCATCTACCCAGTTCTTTTGACCGAATGGTCTCGTTCCTGTGAATAAGAAACAAGGAACCATCCATGTGTGTATGGATTTTCGTGACCTGAATAAGGTTTGTCCTAAAGATAACTTCTCGACACCTTTCATTGATCATATTTTCGATGAGTGTGTGGGAAGCGAGGTTTTTTCTTTTATGGATGGATTTTTAGGATACAATCAAATTCAGATCAAACCTGAGGATCAACATAAGACGACATTTATTTGTCCTTGGGGTAATTTTGCATACCGAAAAATGTCTTTCGGCCTTAAAAACGCCGGAGAAACCTTTCAACTTGCTATGACCTTTTCTTTCCACAATCTCAAACATATTGTAGAATCTTACCTTGACGATCTCGTGGCTCACTCGCGTAAGAGGGTGGATCACTCTACTCACCTTTGACTAGTCTTTGAGAGATGTCACTATTATCGCACCCGTTTAAACCCTCACAAGTGCATCTTCTACATTAGGTCTGGATGTCTCTTAGGGTTCTTAGTCTCTGAGAATGGGATCTTGGTGGATCCTATGAAGGTTGAGGCAATACTTCAATTGCCTCCCCCGTGCAACATTTGTTAGAAAAACAGGACCGCGGAGCAATAAAATAAAACAAATGCAGAAACAAAACATAGAAGATACACAATACAAGAGAGACACAGATTTACGTGGTTCACCCAGTGTGGGCTACGTCCACCAGAGAAATTGCCAAGTCCTTCCTTTATTATTATCCAACAAATGAAGGGATACAACCTACAGCAAAACTTGTTGTAACTTCCTCTTCTTTCTCTCACAGTCTCCTCTCTCAGAATACAATATTCCCCATCATACATAGCCGCAATACATTTCCCTCATAAAAGAGGGTTACCTTCTAGGGCAAAAAACCCTAACATAATCTCTACCATTAGATCTGCGACCTTATAATGAACGGTCCGGATTTACAATGAAATTACAATATACTTTTACAAGGCTTCAGAGGGGGTACCCCCCCCTCTGCACTCCCCCGCGTGGAAGAGTGTACATACTTCTGGGGTGTAAATACTTCATGGGGTATAAACATGGCTAAAAGCAAGGACCTTTGAATCAGGAAGATAATCAGGCTCCACAACCAACAATCTCCCACTTGGAGACTGATCTCAACAACTCCACCACTGCTGTATATGTTGGACTCTGAACTTTCTTGGACCTGGCAAATTTCTCATTTTCATCTTCATTCTTGAAGACCAACTGAAACTGAGCAGGAACTCAGTTTCTCCCTGGTTACTCCCTTTGTTAACATGTCTGCAGGATTCTGGCTAGTGTGTATCTTTTCCAGCTTCAATTGACCATCTTCCAAGGCGGATCGTATGAAGTGGTACCTCAACTGTATATGCTTAGTCTTTGAATGGAAGGCTGAGTTCTTTGCAAGGTGAATGGCACTCTGACTGTCACAGTACAACCGGCTGTTCTCCTACTTCTTTCCCAATTCCTCCATAAACCTTTGTAACCAAATCATCTCTTTACTATCCTCTGTAGCAGCAACATACTCTGCCTCTGTTGTTGAAAGTGCAACAACCTTTTGCAGTTTCAAAATCCAACTTACTGTTGTTCCACCTATAGTAAAAACATACCCTGTGGTGCTCCTCCTGCTGTCTTTATCACCTGCCATATCTGAATCA
>JASDQU010105769.1:95542-114033 GCA_032191745.1 Picea mariana | reverse complement strand
TTGAACCAGAGACAGAGTTACTTACAGCCATGACCAAGCCATTCCAACTTTCTGGCAATGAGCACAAGATTAGAAGAGCCCTAACCTCATCATCAAAGTCCACTTTTACAGAACTTAGTTGATTAGTAACCGTATTAAATTCATTTAAATGATCTGCAACAGACCCACCTTCTGATATCTTCATATTAAATAATATCTTCATTAGAAATACCTTATTGGACGCCGAGGGTTTTTCATACAATTTGGCCAACGCGTCCATCAAACCCTTCGTTGTCTTTTCTTTTGAAATATTGAAAGCCATCGATGCTGCCAAGCTCAGCCGTATCGTTCCTAGAGCCTTTCTGTCAAGAATTTCCCATTCTTCGTCCTTCATGGCCGCCGGCTTCTTTGCTACTCCGCTCAATGGTAGGAATAGATCCTTCTGATATAAATAATCTTCCATCTGCATCTTCCATAACTGGCAGTTTTGGCTGTTAAATTTATCGACCCTAAACTTTCCATCTTCCGACATTGCTCCCACTCGAACTAGGAACCCTCTTTTCCTGCGAGTTACCTTACGCTCTGATACCAGTTGTTAGAAAAACAGGACCGCGGAGCAATAAAATAAAACAAATGCAGAAACAAAACACAGAAGATACACAATACAAGAGAGACACAGATTTATGTGGTTCACCCAGTGTGGGCTACGTCCACCAGAGAAATTGCCAGGTCCTTCCTTTATTATTATCCAACAAGTGAAGGGATACAACCTATAGTAAAACCCGTTGTAACTTCCTTTTCTTTCTCTCACAGTCTCCTCTCTCAGAATACAATATTCCCCATAATACATAGCCGCAATACATTTCCCTCATAAAAGATGGTTTCCTTCTAGGGAAAAAAACCCTAACATAATCTCTATCATTAGATCTGCGACCTTATAATGAATGGTCCAGATTTACAATGAAATTACAATATACTTTTACAAGGCTTCAGAGGGGGTACCCCCCCTCTGCACTCCCCCGTGTGGAAGAGTGTACATACTTCTGGGGTGTAAATACTTCATGGGGTATAAACACGGCTGAAAGCAAGGACCTCTGAATCAGGAAGATAATCAGGCTCCACAACCAACAACATTTGTCAACTTCAAGGTTTACAAGGGAATGCTAACTTCTTGCATTAATTCATAGTGAACTATGCCGATATAACTAAGGGTTTCATGCATCTTTTGAAGAAGGAAAATCCGTTTATATGGGATGAGCGAGCCCAAGAATCCTTCGATGCTCTTAAGAAAGCCTTGTATCGATGCCTCTGTTGAAGCCTCCTAACTACAGTAGATATTATTTGCTTTATATCAATGCGTCTGAAGGGATGATTGGTATGGTTTTGGTTCTGGAAGACGATGAGATCCATGAGCACGTTTTCTACTATCTTAGTCGAAATGTATTCGGTCCTGAGCTTAAATACTTTCACATTGAGAAGATAGCCTTGGCCGTCGTACATGCGGTTCAAAGATTATGACATTGTATATTGCTTTGAAAAACTACCATAGTTGTTGATGTCAATCCATTTCAATACGTCCTTACCCAACGTATCATAGGGGGGAAATATAATAAGTGGATTGTCATTTTGCAAGAGTTTGACCTCAACTTTGCTTCGGCGAAGTCTAAGAAATCACCATTTTTTGCAGAGTTAATATCAGACTTCCCTCGACTAGATGAGGACATTATCCATGTTGATTTGTTCGCAGATGAGCACATTTTTCTTATCTCATATTCGGACCCCTGTTATGGACATATTTTGATCTATATTCAAACTTTGAAGTTCTCTCAGCATCTATCGCGAGACGATCGACGACGTATACGACATCAAGCTAAAAAATACCTTATCGTCGACGACACTTTGTATCATCGAGGTATAGATGATATCCTGCGTCGTTACTTGACTCACGAGGAATCTGAGTCCGTTCTTAATGACTGTCACAGTGGGGCTTGTGGTGGTCATCTATCTGGGCTTGTGACAACCCCCAAAAAATTGCAAGCTGGTTATTTTTGGTCGTCAATTTTTAAAGATTGCGTCGAAGCGGTCAAGAAGTGTCACCCTTGCTAGGTGTTCGCTCAGAATATTCTCTCACATCCAACCCCTCTTCACCCGATCATCACCGTCGGTCCCTTCACTAAGTGGGGGGTGGATTTTATGGATTGTAACCCAGCTTCGACTAAGGGGCATCAACATATTATCGTGGCCGCAGACTACTTCACTAAATGGGCAGAAGCCATGCCTACTATTAAATTTGATGGTACGACTACATCATTTTTCGTGTTCAACCAAATTATAGCCAGGTTCGGAATCCCTAGGGAGATTGTCACTCATAATGGCAGTCACTTTCAGAATGATATGATGAAAGAGTTAGCATCAAAGTTGGGGTTTAAGAATGTTCATTCTTCCCCTTACTATCCCCAAGCAAATGGACACACAAAAGCTGTGAACAAATCTCTCAAGACCATTTTCCAAAAAACTGTCAGCTAGAGCAAATATGACTGGCATCTAATGTCTTACCCTGCGCTTTGGGCATATCGAACCTCGGTTAAGACCTCCACTATTTTTTCTCCTTTTCAGTTAGTACATGTTTTGGACTCAATCCTTTCAATTGAATGTGTAATCCCTTCTCCCAAGTTGGCAATTGAGCTCCTACCCGACACTTCCGATCTTGAAGAACACCTCGTACACCTAGAGCATCTAGATGAGAAACGTCGAGACGCCTCTACGGTTAATGAAGCTAACAAATGACATGTCAAGGTTCAATATGATAGGTCTATCTGCCCTTGGAAGTATGTTGAGGGTGACTTGGTTTTTCGATATGACCAAGCCAAAGAACCGTTGGGAGTAGGCAAGTTTAATCCCTTGTGGCATGATCCTTATATCATGCGACGTGTTTTGGAAAAAGGAGCATATGAGTTAGAAGATTATAAAGGGAATATGTTGGCTGAGCCTAGAAATGGGCTCTACTTGAAAAGATGTTACACTTGAGCCCTCAAGCTTGGGCGTGACTCTTTGTATACTAGTGTATCTTAGTGTATATATATATTTTCCGTTGTGTCATCGGCTTGCTTATCGAGTTTTCCCCTGGTTGGCAGAAGTCAACGAAGTCTTTAGTTTACTTAGGATTCATAGACGATGCCAGTCATCATACAAGGAACTTAGCTTGCATCGCTTGGGTCATTTACTCACCTGAGGGTCAACTGGTGTTTTCAGGTGGCGTTTGTCAAGGGCCATCAACGAATAATGTGGTTGAGTATAGCGTCGTTATAGAGCTTTTGCGTGACTCAATTTCACATGGTGTTCAATATTTAGAGGTTCGTCTGGACTCCCAGTTCATAGTATGTCAGTTGAACGACAATTACCATGTATGAGATCCTACTCTACTCTGACGATTCCTACAGATACGACTTTTGGAATGACATTTTGATTTTATTACTTATAATCACATACCTAGAAGTTCTAATTATGTATCTAAATCATATGCTAATTATGTTTTAGATCGAAATTTGTCACATAACTAAAGTAAAGAAAACACATCAATATACACATTGTATCATGTATAAGTAAAGCCGAAGTCCAATGTTTTTATATTTCATGTCTTCAAAAAATATGTCGTCATAGTACAAAATGGGGTTCACACCCTCAAAATAACTATATATCTGATAGATATAATGACCATGGAATCTATGCCTGTGGCGCCGGAYGCATGTCATGATAGCATACTATGACGTTCGCAAGACGTCGGAAGAGTCACATCCATGCACGGGGCACACCCACCACCTGTTGTTGCATCGCCTCTKGCAGATCCTGTACCTAAACCATGGGAATCCTGTGCGTCAAACGAGACATGTTGCCTTGCACATTTTGTAGCACTCTCTCTGCATCTCCTCCCACCGAMTCATCCCCCCGGTTCCTCCGTCAGTGTCGTGGGAATCCATCCAGTCGTCGCGGACCTACGTCTGCACAACAAAGCACTTTTGTTAAATACTTGACACCATCCAAAAATATTTGTGTTTTTTACTCTTTTAAAAAATACAAAAAGATGAAATATATAAAACTTTTTCATACCTATATCACCATAGGCAGAGCCTAGTGGTAGTGGCATGTCTGGATCTCCTCTGAAGTCGATCCCTGCATAAGAGTAGTCATCCAGCGTTATCACTTGTTGAAACCACCAGAATAAGAACTCATCGTTGCAGGGGGTTGGCACCCTACCACCTCCCAACCGCCTCATCACCTCAGTCTACCATGACATGGCTAGATCACAGAGTCTATGTGGAATGATCTCGACTCTAGGTCTCAATCCTGGAACCCGCTCGAAGAAAAAACTACACAAGATAGATGTGAACCCGAAGTTCCTCTTTCTACCATGTTTGAAGTGTGTCAATTGGCTCTTCATGTTAGCTAGTAGTGAGGTGCACCAATCATTAACCGTGGTTCGTAAGCACTCCACTGAGTAGAACTTCAGTGGCCTTGATGCCTGGTGGAACGAGGCTAACCCCATGATCTGGGTAAGCATGAGAACGACGATCTTCAAACTCAGGTTGTTGATCGCCCTAATGGGGAGTTGGCTCCCTACCTTTTCTATGCCTGGAACACAGTGAGTGGCAATGTAGTCCTCTATGTTCATAACACTGCCAACTCCCCAGACTTTAAGGTTCACCACCTCACCCCGACGAGACAATATTGTAAGAAAATAGATATCCTTGACTTCAATTCTCAACGGTTTCCCATCGAGGTTGAAGGTGTAACACACCCGATCCCTGAGTGACTTTCTTAGGGATGGGGCATGATAATTTTGTTCTTCTTAAATGACCAAATCCTTCATTCGGGATTTCTACCACACTCTGCTCGTCCAGAGTTTTATAACCATGGTCTCCATGCTCAAACCTGAGCTCAGAACCGACGAATATTCCTTTCCAATGTTCTTTGTGCATTCACTGGTTGAGGGCCACGTGGCGTCCATGTGGATCCACCTTACAAGTGTTATTTCCAAGTTCCTTTCTCCACGATGGAAGACCATCCACAGCCCAATCTCGGGACTATACTTGCTCTCTTTCTCCTATGTTGGTAGTGGGGAAGCTCAGCGTTTCGACGCTCCGATGCTTCATGCCTTTTTACTATCTATGCATGAGACCACCCGGAGTTCCAAACTTCCGAAGTCCCGTGGGCTGACCACATGGCTCCGACCTTCAAACCGTTTGGTCTCTCCACTATACGACATCTCTAATCCTCCGGAGTCCAAACTCCTAGAGTCCCAGTCACTTCACCAACCACGTTGGCTAGGAGGACACACATCAGAAACTGACACATAGGATGGGTCAGGGTGATACGTGTTACATTCCAATTGGCCTATAGGGTACGTGGTACACATGAATCCGGGTGACTTGTGGCACATCAAGCTGGAGTCAACATCACCTTGGGTGGCGTCACTGCACGTTGTCACCCTAGACTGACAGGCTTCTACATTCCTCAGATCTCACGGTTGAGATCCAGTCTCGTAGGCTTATAGATCTACGGCTCTGGTTACCTTGAGGATTCGACACTCGGGAGTGTTGCTATGCGAACTCCTCTTACCTCCCGAAGCGTCCAATCTCCAAATTAAAGGGCTAGTGCCACACATCCCCGATATGTCGATGATTGGGAAAGGATATGAAGGATCCCACGATCTACGGTTATGGGTCCTTCGCGGCTCCAGCCTTCGGGGTTTTTGATCCCAGTTTAGTTGGCGAGATAGGTTCACCCAACCACCCGGGGAACCGCCTATCGTCGGTCAATCTTACGGGAAACCGAGTCTCCCGATTACCTTCATCCAATATAAGGCTGGTGAGGTCGGTCATACTCCGAAGTCCCAGACTTCCGGAGCTCTGAAGCCAAGGGGACATAGTTTCCTTAGGCTTAGCCTAAGGTTCCTGGGGATTTATCATATGGGTCCTTTCAAATGGATCTCGTCCGCTCGTCTTCTAAACGAAGGGACCTCCCCTTTTAAGCATTCCTCTTTCGCTATCCTTCCTCAGCTTTTACCATGAGATGGCTAAGAACTTGGGTCTGGAATTCCAGTCGCACGATAAGGGGTCTGGAAGAGGCATCCTCTTCGGATGGATAGGTTCATGTAGTCACAATATCTCCCTTCTCGACTGTCATACAAGCTTATGCCCCAGGAAGCCTCCGCAGCTAAGTTGGGCATACATACTATTGGTCGAACGTGTATGTTTACAAGAAGAAGGAGGCATGTACATACCGTAACCATTCCACAC
The DNA here is from genome assembly GCA_032191745.1 of Picea mariana. Classification (NCBI taxonomy): domain Eukaryota; kingdom Viridiplantae; phylum Streptophyta; class Pinopsida; order Pinales; family Pinaceae; genus Picea; species Picea mariana. Next base: position 107,758 of record JASDQU010105769.1, on the reverse strand, counting down.
ATAAAACATTTATAAATACACATATGTATAAATCCAGGCATTCATCCATTATTCCAGTTCAACACATGAAACATGGAAAATACTTATCATAACCATATAATGTGAAGTGACTGCTGAAAGGGGTGCCCGTTTCCACCCAACCATAGGTTCAGTCACTCCAAACGGATTTACCACTAGCCACCCCCAAGCTAGACCACGATGCTCTACAACAAAATTTCTCCTTCCGGCTCAACAAAAGTAGGGACAGAGGTTACTCTCCTCTTCCCGCGGGATCTTGGTAATGGTTTACACGATACCAAGCAAGGAGGACCGGCCTCTTTTATCAGCTTGTATCGTAACCTTCTCAGCCATTTCCTGTGACCAGAATACTTATTTTACAGTTCTTCCTTGAACCCGAGAGCTTCACCTCTCATCTTTGCACTCTTCAAAGGTCTCCCTCTGCCAACCACACCTTCCTTTATTGCCTCTTTCAACAAGGTTGTGTGTGGCTCGAATTCCCAGCCCGTGGTCAAGTCTGGAATCCTTTCAGATGGGTGCTCTGCCCCATCCCCTCATTAACTCTTGAGGAGATCTTCCCACCTACCAGCCTGACTGTAATTAATTTATGGGTTAGAGGATTGTTTTGGTCCTGAGCAATTAAATCCAGTAAGGTACTGATTTGGTGAAGGTTAACGCAACCATTCCTGGTCCCCTTCACCATATATTTTCATAACATTCATGGTCTTTCTTAGTACACCCCCCTTCCAGCAGTCATGCAACACTTATCCATATTTCTAGTAAATAACAGAAATTACATTCATTGACCTTTTATGCAAAGGTCCATCAAATCAAACATTCACACATATTAAGTTTTCCATAGTCTCTTGGCCATTATAGTTATATTTACAAACTGGGGGAAACATGGTGTTACAATTCCCTCCCCCTGAAAGGAAAATCATCCTCGATGTTCTATCTGTCAACATGCTTTGTATATACATACGTGAACAAAAATGGATATGCGTGTCTCATGGCATCCTCCATTTCCCATGTAGCCTCTTCTGGGCCAAAGTGTTTCCATTACACCTTGACCTGTGCAATGGTTTGATTCTTGAGTGGGGTTTCCTTCCTGTCTAGTATGCATTGAGGTTCTGGCAGGAATTCTCCCTCCGGTTCCACCTACATCACAGATCAATCAATTATATGATTAGAATCATGTACATATTTCTTTAATAATGAATCATGGAAAACATTATGTGCCTTTACTGTGGGAGGGAGTGCTAGCCTATAGGCTACAGGTCCCACTCTATCTAAGACTTCAAAGGGTCCACAATACTGAGGTGCCAACTTGGTAGAATCTCCCATTCTCAGGGAACTCTTCTTGGGCCTAACTCTGAGATAGACATGGTCTCTTGTCTTGAACTCTCCGGGAGTTCTCTTTCTGTCGATGTAAATTTTCTGTCTACCCTGAGCAATTTTCAGATTTCGCTTTATTTGAATCACTTTTTGTTCCATTTCTTTCATCTTGTCGGGTCCGATTGTAATTCTATCCACTGGATTACTCCAGCTGACCAGAGTCCTGCATTGTCTACCATAGAGGGCTTCGAAAGGGCTCATCTTCAATGATTCTTGATAACTATTGTTGTAGGAAAATTCTACCAATGGCAGGTAGTCTTCCCACTTCTTAGGTTGATGCATTACATGCATTCTTAGCATGTCTTATAATATTTGGTTTACTCTTTCTGTCTGTCCATCGGTCTAAGTGTGATAGGATGTGCTAAACAACAATTTAGTCTCAAAAGTAGCCATCAAGGATTTCCAAAATCTTGAAGTGAATTTTGTATCTTTGTCAGATACAATCTCCCTAGGCATGCTATGTAGTCTGAATATCTCCTTCATGAAGATGTTGGCAATATCCATTGCCTTGCAAGTCGATTTGACAGGAATGAAGTGAGCGGACTTGCTCAACTTGTCCACCACTACCATGATGGCATCATTATGTCTGGCTGATTTTGGTAATCCGGTGATGAAATCCATGGATATGGTCTCCCATTTCCATTCTGAAATTGGTAGAGGTTGCAACAACCCTGTTGGGTGCCGGTGTTCTGCCTTAACTTGCTGGCATTATAGACATTTAGCTAAATATCTAGCTATGTCCTTTTTCAATCCATGCCAATAGAATTATTTTCTAGTGGCCGTAATAATTTTCTGATACCTTGGATGGCCAGTGTATGGTCTCTTGTGCAGTTCATCCATTATGAACCTCTTCAAGTCGTCACAACTTGGGATATACAATCTGTTTCTGTAAATTAGCAGACCTTCGTCCAACATCTGATAGCCTTCATATTTTAGCCATGCGGGCTCTTGCTTTAGGTACGATGTCACGGTCTTGAAGAATGCATTTGTTTCTTGTGCATTCCTGACTCTTTCCTCGACATCCGTTTCACAGGTGATCACCACTGCTAGGTGAATCGTTCTCAAACTTTTGCTAAGGGCATCGACCACCCTATTTGCCTTTCCTTTGATGTGTTTGATTTCGAAATCAAACTCACTAAGGAGAGCCATCCAACTAGCTTGTCTATCATTGAGTTTCGGTTGATTAAATAGGTGCCTCAATCCACAATGGTCTGTCATAAGTATAAATCTACTACCTAGGAGGTAATGCCTCCACACTTTTAAAGCATGTACTATGGCAACCAACTCTAGATCATGCGTCACATAATTGATTTGATGCTCATTTAATTTTTTGGATTCGTAGCAAACTACACATCCTTCTTGCATAAGGAATCCTCTGAGTCCTTCCTTGCAGGGATCTGTACACACGAGGAAATCATTATCAGGGTCGACGATCTTCAAAACAAGTGTGTGGGTCAGAAGGTATTTCAGTGCCTAAAATATTTCTTCACATTCTGATGTCCAAATAAATTTAACCCCCTTTTTCTGAAGGGAAGTGATTGGACAACCAATCTTGGAAATTCCTTTTATGAACCTTATATAGTATCCTGCTAAGCCCATAAAGGATATGATATCAGATACATCCTTTGGGGTAGGCCATTCCATAATAGACCTGATCTTGTCAGGGTCTACTGCCACTCCTTCTTTAGAAATAACATGGCCTAAGTAATGGACTTGTTTCTAGAAAAAGCCACACTTGCTAAACTTAGCATAGAGCCGATGCTCTCTTAGAACTTGAAGTAAAAGTCTAAGATGTTCTTCATGCTCCTCTCTATTCTTGGAGTAGATTTGGATATCGTCAATGAAAACCAATACAAATTTGTCTAGGAATTTGCTGAGTACATTATTCATCAAGCACATAAAAGTGGCAGGGGCGTTGGTTAATCCAAATGGAACTGCCACAAATTCATAGTGACCATACCTTGTCCTGAAGGTTGTTTTGTAGATATCTTCATCCTTGATTCGGACTTGATGGTATCCAGACCTCAAGTCAATCTCTGAGAAAATGGAAGCACCCCATAATTGGTCAAACAAGTCATCAATTCTTGGTAAGGGGTACTTGTTCTTTATGGTTGACTTGTTCTTTATAGTTGTCTTATTTAGTTGTCTATAATCTATGCACAGTCGGAGTGTGCCATATTTCTTCTTCAAAAACAAGACTGGTGCTCCCCACAAAGACACACTGGGCCAGATGTGGCCTTTATCCATAATTTCTTTTAGTTGTAGCTTAAGCTCAACTAGCTCGGGTGTACTCATCCTATAGGGTGTCCTAGACACTGGCACTGCTCCTGGTGCAAGCTCTATGGAGAAGTCAATGTCTCTTCTCGGAGATAGACCTGGTACCTCTTCTAGAAACACGTCTCTATATTCTCTTAATATGGGGTGGTCCTCTATGTTTGGTCTGTCACCCTCAACAAATTCCAACACCTGTATTGCATATAGAGGAGATCCCTTTATGCAATACTTTTTCATTTGAAGGGATGATATTTGTCGCACTGAGACAATATTCTGAATTCCTCGGAGGGTTATATTTCTCCCTTCTTCATTTACACATTCTAAGGTTTTATGGTAACAATCCAACTTAGTTTTATATGCAGTTATCTAGTCCATACCAATCAACATGTCATAAGATCCTAGGGGAAGTATGTTAAGAGTAGCTTGGGTGGGAAATCCATCCATAATGAATTGGCAAGCTAGTATGAACTATGCTACTTTTCTTTTGGTGCCAGTGGCTAGTTGTACCAACCATGGCTTAGCATGTCTATGTGGCTACAGTTTACACTTATCAACAATCTGAGGGGCCACATAACTCAAATTAGAACCAGGTTCAATTAAAATAGAGATTAGATGGTTGGCGATCATACCTTCCATCTCCACCACTGAAGGTTGGTGGTCGACTTGTTTATTATCCACGGTTGCATAAATCCATGGCATACTCCTAGCCACATCATTGACGGTTGTAGCTTCTTGGATGTTGTAAACTCTCCTACTATTTTGTTGTCTATGTGGACAGTCCCTCAGTACATGTTCTTCTCCACAACCCCAACATTTCAAGGGTTCCTTCTTTGAGTTATCCGTCTTTCCTGGGGTTGCTCCAAAAGGTTTATTTCCACTCTGGGAGGGGAAATTTTGTTGATATACACTTCTAGCAAGAAGGCTTATCCTGGAGTCTTTCCTACAGTTCTTAAATCTTGAGGATTTCAATCATTTCTTACTGAATCCCAAATCGATATTTTTTTTCCAATCCTCGCGAGGTTCTGTTTGACTCCTGAACTGTTCATAACAGTACATTACCTTCCAGATAGTGTCTTCTAAGGTCTTTAGCTCGACAAACTCAATCCTGTTTCGGTAGATCTGAGGTAACCCACTAATAAATCATTGCAATTTCACCTTTTCATCCTTTATGTAGGGTACATACCTCAGTAGCTCAAGGAATTTATTGACATATTCCTCTATGGTGAGTTGTCCCAGCTTGAGTTCATAGAACTCTTTAGTCTTCTCATCAAAATATTTTTCTGACAGATACTTCTTCTTGAAGTGTTTCTCAAACTGTTTCCATGATAAGTCCTCTTCATGGACTCCTTTCACATTCTTAAGGTCTTCCCACCAAATGGAAGCTTTTCCATTCAGGTTGAACATGGCTATTCGAGCCTTCAAGTTTTCAGAGTAATCATGGACTATGAAGTACTTCTTTAAACCAAGTATCCAAGCTTCTGCCTCTTCCCCTTTCTTAATCTCACCATCGAAAGAGGGTGGTTTGGCTTTCTTGAACTCTTCAGGGTCATGAATTTTGGAATGCTTTCACTTTTTCCCTTTCCTTTGAGAATGTGAGCTAGTTTTGATACTAGAAGATCCCTCTCAATTTCCAGTTTCCTTCCTAGAGTATTCTCCCGATGGGTGTCCCATGTCTCCAAGTTGGACCTTCTTCGAGGTACTCCTCCTAGTGTGGCCACTTATGAGACCACGTTTTCGTATCTCAAGTGGACTTCGACTTCTCTTCGTATGTCGTCGGTCCACATGACTAGTTGCAGGTCCATGCTGTAGCTGTCTCTGTATGTCGGATAAGCTCTGCAACAAGACTTCATTAATTTCAGTTTGCTTTTCTTTCTCCTTTATCAATCTCTCGTTGTCAGTCTTGCAACTCTGTAATTCGGCCATGAGGCTCCTTACAGTTTCAACCAGACCCGAAGGGGTCTCCACCGCCCTCCTCTTGTCAGATTCTTCGTCTCTATTGTGGGAGACATCCCCGACTTCATGACGCATCACCATCCTTTATGCTTGTAGTTTCCCACAATTCATTGACCGCTTGAGTGTTGATAAAACAATTGTTGTTAGCTAACAATATATTAGTTCATGAACAACACATAGTTCATATTTATTAAATACACAGACACAGTAGAAATCTTTCATTCTTTTATGTAGTAAGAGTTTAACTAGAGTCTTTAGGAAGGAGGTAAGGTAGGGCACCACCCTTAAAGTTCTTTAAATATGGTTTTTACGCAACTCGTCCATGAGCCCAAGTAGTCCAAGTGTTGTAACCATGCTTTGATTCCAATTTGTAACACACCTGACCCCTGAGTGACTTTCCTAGGGATGGGGCATCAAAATTTTGTTCTCCTTAAATGACCAAATCATTCATTCGGGGTTTCTACCACACTCTGCTCATCCAGAGTTTTCTAACCACGGTCTCCATGCTCAAACTTGAACTTAGAACCAATGGATATGCCTTTCCGATGTTCTTCGAGATTTCATTGGTTGAGGGCCACGTGGATCCACCTTACAAGTGCTATTCCCAAGTTCCTTCCTCTATGGTGGAAGACCATCCACAGCTCGATCCCAGGACTGGACCTGCTCTCTTTCTCCTATATCGGTTGTGGAGAAACTCGGTGTTTCAGTGCTTCATTCCTTTTTACTATCTACGCACGAGACCACTCGAAGTTCCAAACTTCCGAAGTCCCATGAGCTTACCACGTGGCTCCGGCCTTCGAACTGTTTGGTCTCTCCACTATATTACATATTCGATCCTTTAGAGTCCGAAGTCCCGGAGTTCCGGTCACTTCATCAACAACGTTGGCTAGGACGACACATATTAGGAACTGACATGTAAGAGGGGTCAGGGTAACACGTGTTACGTTCCAATGGGACTATAGGGTACGTGGTACACATGAATTCGGGTGACTTGTGGCACGTCAAGCTGGGGTCCATGTCACCCTAGGTTGCGTCACTACACGTCGTCACCCCAGACTGACAGGATTCTACATTCCTCAAATCTCACGGTCGAGATCCAGTCTCATAGGCTTATAGATATACGAATCTGATTACCTTGGGGATTCGACGTTTGGGAGTATTGTTGTGTGAAATCCTCTCACCTCCTGAAGCGTCCAATCTTCAAATTAAAGGGCTAGCGCCACGCGTCCCCGATATGTCGACGATTGGGAAAGGATCCGAAGCATCCCACAATCTACGGTTCTGGGTCCTTCACAGCTCCGGCCTTCGGGGTTTTGGATCTCGGTTTAGTTGGCGAGATAGGTTCACCCAACTACCTGGGGAACCACCCATCATCGGTCAATCTTACGGAAAATCGAGTCTCCCGATTACCTTCGGCTAGTACAAGGCTTGTCAGGTCAGTCATACTCTGAAGTCCTGGACTTCTGGAACTCCGAAGTATTGGACTTCTGGAGCTCCGAAGCCAAGGGGACATAGTTTCCTTAGGCTTAGCCTAAGGTTCTTTTGAGCACTCAACACACCCTAAAAAGTCTATGTCAAATTTTTCTTTTTTGGGTACCACTTGCTCTTTTACGATATCTAATTCGACTTCATTGTGAAAAATGTTTCCTTCGCTTATCATTTTTTATTCTCATTTAAGTCTCTCAAAGTTTGCTTGAACATGTGAAAACCCATAACTTAAAAGACTAACATTTAAATAAAGAATCGACAGCCAAAACATATCCCTGATGCGCTCAAAGATTCGACATTGGGAAGAATTAAAGATGAAAGAAAATCACTTGAGAAAACTGTAGTCACCGAGCGCCGATCTTCATCGGCGTCAGCAAAAGTAAGATTTCTTTCGCGGTAAGCATTACATGAGGATATCACCGATAACCGATCCCTGAAGCACTTCAACATTGACGAGTTTTTGAGAAAGTAAGTCCGTAGAAAAACATAATAAGTTTTCCCCGATCGCCGACCCCCAATACCTTTTCGGCATCGACAATCCTAGGTTTATTTTAACATTCGCATCTTGTTAAAAACCCTGAATCTATTTAATGTACATGACCAAACCACCTGTCCTCATCTGCCACGTATCTTTGTCATATTGGATAAACATACAGTCTAGTTTTCACCTGAGTCATTATTGATTCCCGAGGCCCAAGTCACACCCCGAGTCAGTTTTTCCACGTCAGCGTCGTACGACGAAATTGAATAGGCGTCGAAATTTTTTCACAAGGGGATACCAGTGAAAACGTTCACCATACATCGTTGATCCCCGATCTGCCCACTAAGAAAACGATGCGATGGGACGTCTTAGCGCTAAGATACATTTAGATTTGAAGCATTTAAGGAATTAATTAATTGGAAATCTCGCATTAGTTATTACTTCATGTGTAGATCAAATCAGTCATTTGAAATTATTGATAGAGCACACCACCCTCCGCCATCAACCCATGATGAATTGAATTGCAGGGATTCGACGGCAGATCTCGTTTGATTTTCACTCATAACCCAATTTAATTGGCTGATATGACGTGATATGTTCTTCCCCGTTTAAATCCTTTTGAGCTATTTGTGAGCAAGATCATCATGTGCGAAGAAGGTCAGAGCACCCAGAGGAGCGAAACAAGCAATTCAGAAAAAGATTCCAAGATCCTGTGAGTATTAAACAACAGGTTTAACAAGCGTTACAGGTATGTACCGGTCTGTGGACTTTTTCATGCTTGACTTCATACATTTTTATCCGATGTTACTTTGTACGCACGCCTAAAGGATTGATTTCGGTTGCAAGAACAATGCCTCCAAGAAAGTTGAACACTAGGCGATCGTCAAGGGAGCTGAAGAAAAAGGAACCAGAAATGGGAGAAGGCTCTTCCCCAGTGGTTGCGAAACAGTTGGACTTTGCCCCAAGATCGGAACCAGTCATCAAAACATCCACCAAGAAGATTTTCACTCAACCTCCGGCCTTTGGAGACATAGAGGCAAGCATAGGGACCAAGGTAGTACTCCTGCAATGGGGAGAACTTTTCAAGAAGATCAAGCGGGGAGAATTTCCCGAATATACTCCGCACAACGACCCCGATATGAGAAAGCTTGATGATGAAGTCTTTCCCAATATCCGAAGATCGTACCTGCACATGGTAGTGAGCATAACTCCAATTTTCCCTTGCATAGAACTCCTGAAGTGGCTTATCGACCACAGAGACACACAAAGATGCTTGATTAATGACGATAATGGCGAGTGTGTCGGGGTTTTCCTTTCGGTGGAGGTGCAGAATTACTACAAGCTCAGAAACCCGGATGAGCGACTGAACACCGATTTTGTTGTAAGCTTCTATGAGAAACATGACACCAGCCGGGTAATGGCTTCGTGGTGGAGAGAGGATAAAAAGTACACCAATTAGACTTCTAGATAGTACCCGACGACCAAATTAAGGGAGTCGTATATCTATTTGATGGCCCTCATCTGTCGGTTGGGGAGAAATATTGTTCCAGGTTTTCAGAGGCATGGATGCCTCTAGCGTACATGGTAGCCATTTCTGGGAGAGGTTTTAATTGGGGTGCCATCATTTCAAAATAGCTGAGTGTTGGACCACATAAATACACCTTTTATTCCTTGATCATACACCATTTATCACCTCATTCTTATCTTATCCTTCCATAAAACCATTAATCTCTACCACTTTCATAATACATATGGGTTTATATATCCATTTTCCAAAATATTTATTTTCAAGTATTTTTAAGAGAATTTGTGATTAAATACTAGAAAATTAACATATTTTCATTATATCTCAAAGTTGGATGAGTTTTGTGATGATTACAGGCATATTTGAAGATTTTCACAAAGTTAAAAATCACCACCTAGCTTCAAATTCGAATTTCATCTTCAAGCTTTGATTTGGAGATAATCATTCAAGCTAACTTCAAAGAGAAGATCATGGATAGAATATCTTATCTAAGATATTTGTGGAGGATTTGAAGGGATAGGTTGAGAGAAAAGTGGATCTGTAATTATGAGTTTGTTATCTTTATTCATGTATAAATAAGCGGGTTCTCTCCTCATTTGGAAGGAGGCCTCTCTCTAGAATAAAGAATAGAAGAATAGAGTGATTGCGCTTTGATTCATAGTCTGGTAGTTTTGAGATAGGGATTTTCATTATTTGTCATGTATTGGATTGTTTTAATGCAAGATTTTACTTTCTCATAGTGGTTTGTCGTTTACCTTTTTGTCGTGTGTTGTTGTAGATGTTTTTAAAATGCTTTCATTAGATTGAATTTACACACTTTCATGTTTTCATAGATTAATTCTAGATTTCATGCTTTCGTAGTTAGATTAAGTTTTTTCTTTCATAGTTAGATTATGTCTCATTTGATTTCATAGATTCAGTTTTAGTCTAGAGTTTATGTAGCATTAGGATAGTTTCTGCATATTTTGTGCTTTCCTAGATTTAGATTCAACGACAGTAGTTTAACATGTTTCTTTTCAATCATTAGCATAGATTAGAAATCCTCTTACCCTGCATATACTTTGTGTACATCTCATAAGATTACGACTCCGGATTGATAATTTATGTCGCAATTACTATCATATAATTCGCTCGACATTTTGGTGTCGTTGCCGGGGAGGTGTTAAAAGGGTTAGAGTTAGATTTTATTTTCAGTTTTGAGCATTTTCTTTTTGCAAGTGTTTCCTTAGTTTTATTTCTTTTCATGCGAATTTTGTTTTTATGCAAGTGTGCTTTTTCATTTTTTCATTTTCGTAGTGTAAAGTTTGGATTGTGAATCGGTTTTTGTTTTCTTAGTTCACTTTTGATTTCGTACATGTTTATCTTTAGTTTTGTTTTGTTTTGCACTCATTTCGTACTAGTTTGTTTCGTATTAATTTTGCACTTGTCATGTACTTATTTTCATTTTGTTTTCTAGTATTTGGATTTGATTTTCATTAAGATGATTTTACAATGAGTGTAAGTTTGGAATTACTCACTGAGATCCTTGCAAAATCTGGGATCTCCTCTTCTCAGGAAGAGGAGATCCTGACCGCAATTAAAGATGCAACCACTCCTCCAGAAGCGAAGGAAAAATTAACATCTGAAGAGTTCTATACAGCCGATAATGAACAAGCATGCAAGAAGGAAATTGAGGAGGATGAAGAAGGGATTTCGGGTGAGTTTGATCAAAACGAATAAGTAGACCATGCTTATGAAAGTTGCATCGAACATTGGTTTCAAGCAGGTACCAGGTTAGATCCATTCAATTTTTCTTTTTATTTTGTTAATTTACAATTTCAACCGTCAATTTCACACGTTTACGTATATTTTCGATTGTCACTTGCGAAATTGAAAGAGAACATATTTTTATTTATGTTACGTGCATGGTTACAAAGGAAGTTTGACTACACTTAACTAATCCCTAATCTTTAATTAGCGTAATGTAAGTAGGAAGTTATTTTCAAGTTTTCTTAGTTTTGAAGAAGTATGCTCTCCTCCGCGCTTCATGCGATCACGAGGATCAGAAAATAGGATACCTAAAATTGATTTCAGGAGAAATTTAATTGTTGACGATTACATAAAAATTGTGTAATCTATTTCCGTCTACAATTGTTTCCATTTGCGCATAAATTTTCAATAAGTTTGCGAAGTAATTTTTTAAGTTCTTCTATATTTTTTCTTCTTTCCCCAAACATTAAATAATAATAATAATAATAATAATGTGCTTTAAGTTAACTTGGGATTCTTTATAGGAATAAAAATAAAAAATTAATCTTTGTAGTAGCTTTGTGTTTTATTTAATATAGGAATAAAAACATTTTTGATCTAGGGTCTAATGCTGAGTGGTCGGTCTAAACGCGCAAGCGATGTATTGCTTTCTTAAAACATTGTGAGTTTCAATTAATTGGAAAAAGAAATACATATATGCTAGAGTATTACGAATATCGTAAGTCACAAGCCAACAATTGCTCTCGCCAAAGCTAAACTTCTCCAGGCCGATGGTCAACAACAAAGACATTCTTTTGGAGAAGAGGAGTTAGCATACCTACCAGACAGAAGACGTGACTTTATGATTGAGGAGGGTGACAGTCATGATTCAAAATTTTGCACAGAAAGAAAGGGCGATGTGAATAGATTCTTTGACGTCCGTTGTTGTGTACAAGGCACAGAGAGTTGAGCAATCTGTTTATTGTTTTACGCGTTGAGGATTGACAATGTGTGGCCACTGTGACTGCTTTTGCCACCTTTTGTCCTTGACCCTTTAGATCAGTCTTCTTTACAGTCCCTTTGAGCCATTGACGAAGTTAAGAAGTGTCCAGAGAAGTCGATGTCGATGGCATTTGGACGGCCCCAAGTGGGAGCAGGTAAGAGCAAGACTATGCATATATGATTTTTGGGAGCCGATTCTGACTTTTATGTGGCAAACATGCACGCACTATGATCCAGGTGGATATCTCTGGCCACCCACCTTTTTCGACTGGCTCAAAACAATTTTCTGGCAATTTTGGCAATTTACTATTTTTAGCAGGTTTTAGCTTCCGGGGCCATTTTGAGGGCCTAAATGAAGGTTTTTTGAGATTGA
>JASDQU010105769.1:56115-69280 GCA_032191745.1 Picea mariana | reverse complement strand
GATCCATGACTCTGGATAAGGTCTTGGATAGCCAGAGATCACCAAATGACAAATCCGATATTGGACTCAACAAGGTAGAAATTAGTGCTCCTAAGAAACCTGATATAGGTCCTTCATTTGTGAGAAAGAAAAGCAGGCGTGAGAGTGGGTGTAGCAGTTTTCTCTTGTGATTGAATATGGACATAAAAGCCCTGGATTGAATGCATCATGGAAGAAAAATGAAATTGCAGTAATAGAGATCGATGAGATTCAATGGGGAGATCCAAGGGATATTTAAAAAGTACAAGCTATAATTACACATTGTTCAAGTAGGACAACAACATTCTGATGTACAATATGATGTACATGACATCCTGTAGAGACAACAAGAGGAAAGACCTTGTCAAGGAAAGTTAAACTTTTAGGAACAAAGGGGGAAAATAGTCATAAGCAGAGAGATAATAGTGACAGGGGGCGTCATCCACTCATGAGAAGATTGATAAAGGAGTCCGAGTAAGAGAGGTGAGCAATTTTGAATTTTTCACAGAGGATACAGCGAAAGCTGAAGATGAACAGGTCCAAGAATCAGAAAGAGAAGACTTTGGTTCAGATAAAAATATTGTGCAGGCCTCAAATAAGAGTCCATCCCATCAGGGGGAGTTTGCATTGATTTAATATCTGATACCTTCTAAAATACTACAACAGCTCAGGGGGAGCATGTTCTCTTTGACGTTGATGTCAAAGGGGGAGAAAAGAATCTTCGTGCCTTTGTTGCCATTAATGCCAAAGGGGGAGATTGTTGGAAATGTTTAACAGGTAGCATATGATTTTCATTGATGGCAAGTACAACAATGAAGATGGAATGAATACAGGAAGAATGTAACAGACGAGAACCAAAAGTTATTTTGGGAAGAAGCTGCAGAGCAACCTCGATAAGATCAGAAGAGATAGTGTAGAGGATGTTTCGTATGTTTTACAGGCAGCGTAAGCTTGTCATTGATGGGAAGTACAGTAGTAATGATGGCTTGAGTATAGCACCGATGATCAACAGGCAAATAAAAGATAAGTCTAGGAAGATCGAATGATCGAAGGAAACGTTGACAAGTACAACAATGATGATGGCAAGTACAACAGTAATGATGGCTTGAGTACATCACCAATGATCAACATGCAAATAGAAGATAAGTCTAGGTAGATCGAATGATCGAAGGCAATGCAACATTGACAAAATGATCGAAGGCCCGAGAAGTATTTTTGATCGTTGGATCCCATCCAAAATTCCCGAAAGCATGAGGGTCGTCAGATATGAATAAAGACAAGAAGAGTGCGTTGAAGAGGAGGATAGATCTCAGGCGTCAGATCTGAGCGCAGGGTCCGACCACCGTTGGATCGAGGAAAACCTGCACGATCTTTAAAAGTGCAAGGAGTAGAGGGCTCACAAATCTTGAAAGCAGGAGGACCATCCATCTCAGGGGGTTATGTGGACCGTTGATCCAAGACCATTTCAGGGTTTTGAGGATCGAGTGTTGGAGATGTCAAAGAATATTGACATCAAGAATCCCGAGATCGTGATGTGTGAAATCTTGACTGAATCTGAACCATCAGATCAAGATGTGATCTAGACCGTCGACCCGACTCACGTCAGCAGACCACATCATCCAGGAACATGTGGCACAACCAGGTAATGACAAGTGTCAGACTAATTCAACATTTCAGGCATATGTAAGTCACGAATCAGAGTGACATGTGGCAGTATTCAACACGTGTCAATCCACGTGTGACGGACACCACTTCGGAGTTTCGAGGATTGAGTGTTGAAGTTGTCAAAGAACATTCACCACAGGAATCCCGATTTCACGATATGTGAAATCGCGATGTAATCTAAGCCATCAGATTAAGGTTGAATCTGGACCATTGATTCTAGTCCTTGTCAGAGTTTCAGGGATCGAGAGTTGGACATGTCAAAGATTATTGACATCAGAAATCCTGATATCGCGATATGTGAAATCACGATGTAATCTGAACCGTCAAATCAAGTGTTGATCAGAGGGTTACTGTTCTCTCCCAGAGTTAACCTCTCAGTTACAAATCTGTTAGTGAAACAGATTCATGATTGCGAATCAGTTGGTGTTTTAGTTGTTGGGACAGTTGTGTTTCTTTTGCCTAAGGAAATGCGAAGTGGAACCGCCATGGAGGTCTGTATAAAAGAAAATAAGACAGACTGTGTGTGGTTGGCTGTTCTGGATATGAGTGAAACTGAAGGAGATTGGAGGGCTACTGATGCACGACACAATGAAACTGCCAGAAACCATTGATGGCATCTTCTAGAGAATTCAAAGAGACCTCTGTGTGATTGCCAGAGGAGATGAAGAGTCTCCAAGCTTTGTTCAGTGAAGGAAGACTATTCTTAGAAGGGATTGACAGATGGATGAGTGTTGAAGTCTGTAACTGAAATAGAGAAGGTGAGCTGGACTGTCACAGAAAAGATGAAGAGTCTCAAACTGCCAGAGAGGCTAAGGAATCTCAGTACAACATACAGTGATGATGAACAAATGGGAAAACCGCCAGAGAAGCTGAAGAGTGACCATGATGATTAGGCAAAGCACTCGAGAGGAGGAGGATATTGGCGTGGAGTCAGCATGCAAAGGCATTGCGAAAATTACATGCACAAAGACAACAAAGACTATAAGAACGCTGAACAAAGAAGAGACAAGTGTTGTTGCTGTGTAGGAGAATCAAGGGTGTGCAAGGAGGTAGAGCGCAGGAAAAATGCACAGTAGAGGAATGGTGCATTGAAGGGATATGGAGCAGAGAGAATAAAAGGCTGAAGAACAGAAAGTGCAAGGGGCGTGCAGAAGACATTGATGCAGACAGGGCAGAGCAGTGTAACAGAATAGAGACAAGGATGGTAAGCCATTGAATAACTCTATATCACTATAATAAGTTTGAGTAACAAAGAATTTATATTTCAGGGTGGTTGGGAGGTGCTCGGGAGGACTGTTATCCTCATAGGTTCAAGTGGGTGCTTGAACACAAGGAGTTATAGCTTCCATCTAGTTGCAGCCAGAGAAACCAGGGTGGCAGGGTGGTGTAAGGGAGAACTCTTGTTCTCTGTTATACAGGTTGGTGCCTGTATGATTGGAAGTTGGTGCTTCCATCCAGTTGGTGCTAGAAACACTCAGGGAGTTGGTGATTCCTTCTAGTTGATGCTAGAGAAACGAGGGCATTGGTGCTGCCTTCTAGTTGGTGCTAGAGAAACCAGGGAGTTGGTGCTAGAGAAACCAGGGAGTTGGTGCTTCCTTCTAGTGGGTGCTAGAGAAAAAAGAGAGTTGGTGCTCTCAACAAGTAGCAGCTTGCAAAACAAAGATTGTAGCCTCATTATGAGTTGGTGCTCATATGTATGATAATGTAAAGAATGTAACTATTGCTTATCATATAAAGAAAAAGAGCTTTTTACCCTATATGGGTTTCCTCGGGAAATATCTGTCTCTGTGTTTCTCATATATGTGTGACTAATTCTGAATGTGCCATTGTTTATTTCTCTGCATTAATGTGATCATCATTCAGTGTTTCTGCAAAGAGTTTAAAAGAAGCATAATTTTTTAAGCACGGTAACACCTGATTCACCCCCCCCTCTTAGTTGTCCAACACTTATCTAGAACAAGGACTAGAGAGTATTTAGTACCCTGGAGTTTGCATACTTTAATAGAAGTTTTCCTTGCTAACAACCATGGGAATACATCAATGTCCCTTGATTGATAGATCTTATAGGTGACTCGACACCAAAACCTTTATTCGTACTTGTTAAGATGTACTATTGGTACCTTGAGGCCCATTGACATCAATGGTGGGTCTTCTCACATTGGTCAACGACATATATTAATGGTCGGTAATCCAATGATTTCTTTTTGTATTCGACTACAAAAAATTTATTCACACAACAAAGATTTGTACCATGGGTAAGAGCTTTGAAGCTGTTGCAGATTTTATGATTTTGGTTGATTCCTCTTAGAAATAAAAGGAGGACGGGTTCAGAGTTAGTCAGAGATTTGTTTGCTCCAAAATGTGATTTTTTTTGTACCTCAGTAGGTTCAGTACTTGCCCAGTTGCAGTGGGTTTTTCAGTTACAGAGCTTGGAGCTCGATATCTGACTAGACATAACTTTGATTTGGTTGTTCTTGCTGCAATTATTGTTTCTTTCCATTTTTTTTCAGATTCTGTTCTGCACCAGTTTGGTACCAGTTTTGTACTCGTTTCATACCAATTTTGCACCGGTTCGTTTCAGCACTCTTTCAACACATGTTCATTACTAGATAGTACTAGAGAATGCAAAATTCTTTTCAGCCGTACCACAGTTCCACTTTCAGATTCCAGTTCTTAATTCTATGATTAGCAGCAACATCAACCACATTCCTATTGCAGAGTTCATTAAATTTTTGGGTAAGTGGAGGTATGTTCTTTTCTAATATTTAATCATGCAATTCCTTAAGTGTTGAAAATACAAAAATTTGGAAAATTTCCTTACCTTAGTCTTCTCCTTTTCCTAAAACATAACACATCTTCAGTTGGGGGGGGGTATTCATGTCATAATTCCATTTACATATTCATCATCTCATTTTACCATCAACCAACGTGTCTTTCCCAAACTAAACTATGTTGCATTTGATTCTAAAAGCATTGATATACATTGGCATGATTCAAATACGAAGAAAAAGAAGGCTTTCTAAATACATTGATGACTTATCATTTCCAGTACAAGCATGTTTTCAAATATTATGAACTGTAGCAAGAAAATAAGTAAAAATGAATAAATGTTGTTAACACAAGAACCAACATTTGTCATATTGATGGTTGTCACACAAGAACCAACCATAAGAAAATTAGCTGCCACTCATGTATCATTCAACATGAAATGATTTATTGTTATACATCATCATCATCATGTAAGCTACAACTAAGATGCCACAAGTTTTAAAGAAAAATTCATGCACAGTTGCATAGGGACATGCAACAAGTTCAGTTAGGAGGAATGTTGGACTGCATAAATAGACCTTTTATTCCTTGATCATACACCATTTATCACCTCGTTCTTATATTATCCTTCCATAAAACCATTAATCTCCACCACTTTCATAATACATATGGGTTTATATCTCCATTTTCCAAATTATTTATTTTCAAGTATTTTTAAGAGAATTTGTGATTAAATACTATAAAATTAACATATTTTCATTATATCTCAAAGCTATATGAGTTTTATGATGACTACAAGCATATTTGAAAATTTTCACAAGGTCAAAAATCACCACCTAGCTTCAAATTCGAATTTCATCTTCAAGCTTTGACTTGGAGATAATCATTCAAGCTAACTTCAAGGAGAAGATCATGGATAGAATATCTTATCTAAGATATTTGTGGAGGATTTGAAGGGATAGGTTGAGAGAAAAGTGGATCTGTAATTATGAGTTTGTTATCTTTATTCATGTATAAATAAGCAGGTTCTCTCCTCATTTGAGAGGAGGCCTCTCTCTAGAATAGAGAATAGAAGAATAGAGTGATTGAGCTTTGATTCATAGTATTGTAGTTTTGAGATAGTGATTTTCATTATTTGTCATGTATTGGATTGTTTTAATGCAAGATTTTACTTTCTCATAGTGGTTTGGCGTTTACCTTTTTGTCGTGTGTTGTTGTAGATTTTTTAAAATGCTTTCATTAGATTTAATTTACACACTTTCATGTTTTCATATATTAATTCTAGATTTCATGCTCTCGTAGTTAGATTAAGTTTTTTCTTTCATAGTTATATTATGTCTCATTTGATTTCGTAGATTCAGTTTTAGTCTCAAGTTTATGTAGCATTAGGATAGTTTCTGCATATTTTGTGCTTTCTTAGATTTAGATTCAACGACAGTAGTTTAACATGTTTATTTTAAATCATTAGCATAGATTAGAAATCCTCTTACCCTACATATACTTTGCATACATCTCATAAGATTACGACTCCAGATTGATAATTTATGTCACAATTACTATCATATAATTCGCTCGACAATAATAGATGCCCCCTGATGTGTGAGGGTAGGAGCGTACGTATAGCCAAAATATACCAATGCTTATTTTGATGAGAGTTCCATTGTAAGGAAGAGTGAATAGAGGAAAGACAAGAGCGATTGACCAGAGGAAGAGGGAAAAATGTGGGACCCGAACCTTTCTCGAGGGAGAAAAAAAAAATATTTGTACAAATGAGGTGGGCATGCCTGATGCTCATGTTATGAAACCAAAATATGTGGTTGTAACTGAAGATGTATGCTGATGTAGATAAATGAAATTCCCTTGGGTGTGGTTGATAATGACAGATAACAGTTTTGAATAGTGAACAGACTCTGAAGTGAGTCAAGGATGACTGTAAGAATTGTCAAGGACTCATAGGCATTGATGGCCTAACAAATTCAGAGGTCTTCGGCTGGTATGAAACAACTGCAATAGTAACATAGTAAGACCCACCATAACATGAGAGTTTTGCTGAAGTAGAATGTTATGGGGGTCAACAAAATCAGAGAGAAATGATGATTCTCTCTATGTCGTCCGAGACTCTTCATTGAAAAGGGAATGAGAGTCAAGATATTGTCGCCTTTCTGGAAACTGTGATGATTTCGACATGAAGGGAGAAGCGACACTAAGAAGATAAGGGATTCTTGAAATCCACTGAGTAATAGATGATATCAGGTACTGAAGAGTAACATGAATGAATTCAATATGCAGTGAGACTCAATACTTCCCTTGGTTGGGGAATTTGGAAGGATGACTGGAAACAACTGTAAAACTGGATCTAGTGTCAGGGGGATGACTGTATATGGGGTTAAATTGTGCCAGAGGTTGACAAAGTGGAAAAAATCATAGATCAAGGGTACATGGACTTGGTATACTTGGGGTTCATGAATGATGTCGGTATGAAAAAAATGTGGATGCGCCAACCAAAGGCGACATGGGTTGCTCTTCCAGGAAAAGAAGGCCATCAAGGATGACAATGAAAAAACTATGTATATGTTGGAAACGAAGGATTTAGACAATTCCCAAAGAAATAAATAATAATTTTGGTTGGGTGTACAGATACATAAATGGGTGCCCCAGTGAAAGATGGCTTGGCCTGTTAGAGCACATATTTGTGAAAGAGAACTGGTGGAGGCCCCATGGGTGGGTTTCTGTATCAGGTAAATGGATGGAGGACGATATTCATGTGGGAAAACTGATGGTGGATGAGATGGATGGATAATGAAAATACGGAGATGCAGTCAATAGAACCAAGATGATATGACCTAGGAGTCCATTGGGAAATTTAGCAATATGATGAGAAGAAGTACGAGGTTCATTCTCGGAAGCGAATAATACTATCAGGACTCCCATCCCTAGGGGGTGAAATCAACATGAGTGTAAAGTTCACAAGGGGAACTTTGAATGCTAAAACTCATGTGGGGGAGACTGCTATCATATGACAGTGCCAAAATGAAGTATAGGTGAAGGTACTGCAAAGCCAAATGTAGAGATCCTAAAGGTAAATGTCAGAGGTTTTGACTGGGATATGCAATTGATCTACTGAGGGAATAATTACATGCCAGTGTCGAACATATACTTGAAGATGATGTAAATTTTCCTGAACAAGTACCTGCACATAAGAAAACCAAATACCTGACGTGAACAATATCTGATGAGAAAGATCATATAACATTTATTTGATAAAATTGAAAGTGAGCATGCGTACCTGAACGTGACGTGAGAAAAAGGCTTCTCCGGGGCCAAGTGCAGATGATGACCAGGCGAATGTGAATGTGTAGATGGTAGGATCGAGATCCCATGGCTGAGAATGGATCAAAAAACAAAGGCTCTGGTCTTCTGTAACAATGTGTGGAAGTTGGGAAAAAGGGGCTATATATGGATGGTGGGCCCAAAATGCCACCTCATTTGTACCTGTCACTGTTGTTGAGCTAACAAGATAGCTGTGGGGAGTTTTCAAGATTGCGGGAGCATGAGGCTACCGATTCGGTAGTGGCGAGAGATAGGTTAGTGGTCCTATCATATTTCACCTTGTGAAATTCATGGTTTGTAGGTAGGGGTTGTACGAAGGGTCATACAGAGGATTTTAAGGGTAGGGGCCCACCAGTGCATGGGAAAAGGAGGAATATCCACACATATGTGCATGGGTCTAACCCCATTTCCCGCACATAATGTGTTGTTGTTGTTTACACAGCCGTGCATGTGGGCGTGAGGGTGGGACAAACATGTGCACATGAGATACTGTACAGGGGGATATTGTGTACATGGGGTGATGGATTGCTAGACATGAACCATATGTCATGATACTGTGGATGGTACCTCATTTTCTCGGGGACTGATGATGAAATATAATGAATGTCAGTAATGTGAGACTCTATGGGAAGTGACTGAGATGGATCTAGTTGAGATGTGTGGTGTATTATGGCTAATGTTTGGAAACATTGAGGTAGAGTTGGGAAATGGTGAGTGTAATGGCCATATTCTGAGCATATGGCACAAGCGAATTTGGTGTGTAACCCTTTTTTGCGTGTGGTTGAGGACTCCATAGTAGCAGTGAATGTACTTGGTGGAGTAGCAAGAAATGGGGTTTCTCTAGGGAGATGGATCAGATTGCGTAACTCAGGAAGAGTAGGACATCTGTTAGTGGGGTGTCCTTCTCTTTCACATAGTGCACAAGGAGGTGGAGCTCGGGGAGGGAGCAGAGTTGTGGGCTCATTCTTCCTTTTACTGCCCCCAATGGTGGTGGTGTTGCCACTATTTGGGGGTGGTGGTGGTGTGGCAGGAGCCTATACTGGAATCTGCATTGGTAATCCTTGTATTTGAGGAGGGAGAGATGGTGTAGGAACCATAGCAGGTGGATGGACATACCATACATGGATGACAAGAACCATGTTTGGAAGGGTGAGAGTAGTAGCTACCTGGAATGCTTGGATTCTGGGTGGGGGGTAGAAAAAGGGAATTTGGGTAATGGCTTGGGGGAATGTCTCCCAAACTGGGATNTCAGGGAACTTATGAGGTAATGGTTCTTCGACTGGTGGAACTGTGATGTAGGGAGGGGCCTCAATGAGAGGAGTAGGGTCTCTGATATCTGTTCCATTAGAAGATAATACACACACTTGTGCTAAAGGGTGTAGGAGAGGTGGTTCTCCATCATATGCCCCTAACAAGGAGGGGTCCTTGAAAATTCTGGGACCCATGTCGATGACCAAAAAAATATCTGAGCTAGTGCGGACAAGGGGGATAATGTTATCAATGTTGGAAAAATGATTAGGCTCATAATATGTAAGCTAGTCGATGGTGACGATTTTCTCGTTGTGGGGGAACATCATCGTACAAAACATAGAAGAGGCTACCGCCTTCATATCATACAAGCAGTACATTCGAACAAGATATTGTAATAAAGTGGGGCATTGATAAATTCATTGTCGACGAGGATGGTTTTTCCCCCAAGTTCTACAGGGACATTTTGGAAGAGCCCTTTGGGGGAGGATGGGTGACCTTCGTAATTAACTCTCAGGGTGATGGCCGATGGTACTAGCTCAGGTGAGATGAGTTTTTTCCATAATAATTTGGACATGATGCATGTGGATGCACCTTCATCGATGATGCATTGATAAATTGCGATGTTCCATATCTTAACTGGTATCTAAAAATCTACCAAGGTGGGGAGGCATTGTTCTCCACTATCTATATCAAAGGTGATGAGTCTAGTATTAACTAGGTCTACTGCCCCCAAGGCAGAAATAAAGGATTTCCACTGAGATGGACAGGTTTGGAGGACCTCCAATACATACATGGATGCATGAGACTGTGCTAAGTCATCGACCAGATTGTAGTTATGGGCTGCCCTAGCATGAGGGTTATGTACATTTCGTCATAACAACATACGAGGTATACAAGGGTTTGGCTCAATGTTGGGATGTGGAATCATCAATGGTTGTCCGATTGTAGATGGAGATGCTTCTGAGGTGGTTGGGGTAGATTCAAGGGGAATACTGTATTGACGACCATGTGTTTGCAGAAGAATCTCTTGTTTGCTGGTAAGTAGGATATTGCAATCATCCGGATTTCCAGGTTGATTGGGACCCAGGTTTTGATACTACTCCATTTTTGGTAGGGTTGGGGTTATCTCCTATTGGGTAATAGGGTTTTGTAAAATGACTAGAGGTAGTGGTTGCAAATAATGTTATGGGGCTTGCTGAGGGGTAGACGATGCTAGAGGGCATTGGGTGTTCATGGATTCTTTCATCCATTTTAAGTCAGAAAAATGGGGGAAATGGTGAGTATAATGTCCATAATCACCACATAGAGTGCAAGGGAAGTTAGTTCTGAGTTTATTGTTCTTCCCTTGTTGTGGGTGATTGTTATTTTCTCCCCCTTGGGGGTTTTGGTTGCCTTGATTCTAGTTTCCCCCAGTGGGATGGTTTTGTTGAGGGTTATTTCCTCCTGGTATCGAGTTGTTATTGTTTCATTTTTTCCCTTTCTTCTTGGCATTATTCGGCTGATGGGAAAGATTTTCCATATTCAATTCTTCAAAATTCTGACCTCGTTGAATGGGAGAGGGTTGAACAAAATTAATGCCGGCATGTGGTTGTCCCGGTGGAGGAGAAACCGACTGTGGAGGACCAAGAAATGAAAAATATGGATTGTTTTGTGGAGATGATCCATATGGAATATAGGAAGTGGAAACACTTCCACTACTGTTGGGTTTATATGCGGGGGTTGAGGGTGAACTCATACTTGGTTGAGAGACCATATGCATCATGGGTACCAGTGAGGGTCCAGCCAATGGTGAAGGGGTAGAAACAAGATATGACTATTGGTGAGTGGGAGAAGGGTAATAAGACATCCCTCCATATGGTTGTAGGTATTGAAGTGCACCATAAGTGGGTGATGGGTTTCTGTAAGGGTTGATATGGGTCATAGAACCAATCAACCCATCCGCAGCATGGGACATCCCAGGCTTGTCCTGGCCAAATGGTATGGGTCAGGGTGCATCAGGTAATACTATGTACAAGTAACATGATTGAGCATAGATGAGGTAAAAATGTTGGGCATTGCTGATGGCCTCCTCTTCTAATTGAGGAAAGGTGGATGCTACATCCTTGACAATAACAAAGACAAGTGATTTGAGAAACCAATCAAGACATTGTTCTTTGGTGGTTTCTTCTTTACACAAACTACGTCGCTGACACCATTCTTGGACGTGGTCGGCTATATGGACAACAGTGGTTTGTTTGAACTCAGAGAGAAGTTATAAGCCAATATCATGACAAACTGGTAGTTGGGTAAAGGAAAAAAAGGCCTTGGCCAATGATTCAAAGGTCACATGGGACCTTGATTTTTCGTCCACATACCATTTGGCTGATGAGCCTATGAGGGTTCTCTGAAATAACCTTAAGTGGATGGAATCATCCATGATGTTGTTTGAAGAGAACCATAAGTGGAAGGTCATAACATGGTTAGTGGGGTCTTCCCCTGGTTTTCCTTCAAACTTTGGAATATCTGAAGGAAATATCGTAGGCATGTTGGGCCATGTGGGGTCATGTAAAATGGGATCATTCGTAAGTTTGGTCAAATCAGGAATGTTAAGGGATTCAAAGTATGGCATGGGGATATTTGGTGGAGGATTAGTTCCAGCCATCATGTGTGTAGGTAATGGACCTATCCCTTGAGAGGGATTTGGTGGGGTTGTACTTCTCTCTTGAGAAGAAGTTTGACCCTTGCCTCCTTGTGAAGGAGAACTAATGGATGGATGGCCTTAGTAATTTGACCCAATAAAAGTGGAACCAAGTAAATATGATCCCAAAATAGTATCACTCACGGGGGTGTGAGATGGTTGATCCGATGAGTTAGCAAGACTAGGTACTCCTCCTAGAATAAGAGGGAGATTCTGCAAGCGTCTAGAGTGATGGGGATTTTGTGGTTCCCCTATGGTTTCCGACTATCAAAGTGAATGTATGTAAATGGTGACAAGAGAGAAATAAATGAACAAGATCTTTGTATAGTTTTGACCTCACAAAATAGTATAATTCAAAATTTCATGTAATCAAATGAACATCATACACAAATCAATTGTAAATAAACAAGCACGTGGACAAGTGGATTTTTTCTGCATGGGGGAATGCTAAAAATAAATGCTCGTGTCCTAAAATATGTATCATCCTTCCTCTCAATTAGCATTGGGCCTTCCAATAGCACTCAACAGTGGGGTTTGAAGCCACCGGAAGAGGAACTAGTGAAGGTTGAAATAATCATTTATAATGAGGGGTAGAGGGTGCATATCCCAAAAGAGTTGGAAATATTTCCCAATAGCCACACAAAATCTGATCAAGGTGTGATTGCAGCCCACAATCACCACCTGGGTGGATATCCTAAGTTTGGCCACTAAGTACCTCAGTCAAAGTGCGACATTTAGATTTTCGGCCTCAGAAATGGGTCATGGTCTAGATGCCCTCACAAGAGTTGGGCGACTCAAGGAGGGATGCATAGAACAACCAGACCTTGGCCTTCAACCCTTCACAAGTATCTCCCTTCCTTATGGTGTAAGAACACTTAACTTGGAGGATTTGAAAGTTCTCTATTTCTTAACTTCTATTGTTTGAAAATGTGAGACCCTGATAACGGGGGCTTATTTGGATGCCTACCCCCAAGATCCTACCTAGACTAAAAAAATTATTTTGGAACCTCCCGTGGAGGAAAATTTAGTGCGTTCTTAGAAATGTTTTAGATGTGGTGGGCTGAGAGATTGGGGTCATGGACCAACCTCGTTTGTATTAATTGGGTGTGGATAATTTCCAAAGAAGCATTCAGATCTTTTAGAATTCCTTTGGGGAAATCCTACTTCGACCCCCACTATTCTAATAGAAATGATGTGTGTGAGGAGTGGCTTTGTTTCCAAGAAAGTAAGAAGTCTGAAAATATTTTAATAAGTTAAGTGTGAGATTGCAGCATGTGGAATTCCTGTGGTCCTTACAAGTCTTCTTACCTAGCTTACTATTTTTCTTTGGTACAACCTTGCGGAATATTTAAAGCCCTAAAGAACTAGAAATGTGGACATATGGGTCCTTACAAATCCTTTAAACTCCCAAAAATGTTGTCTATACTAAGAAATATTTGAAACTATCCTAGAATT
>JASDQU010105768.1:272328-284318 GCA_032191745.1 Picea mariana | reverse complement strand
CATTACAACACATGGGATCACTCTCTAAAATGAAAGATCTCTCGTAGATGAAAACCAAAGGTTTAACCTTGCACATCGAAAAATCAATTTTAATTATCAAAGTCAAAAATCCTAATCACATCAAAACACTCCAAACAAACAATCCGATAATTAGTTTTCCATAAAATCACACTCCAATATAGAACCTCACTTTGTTCGAAAAATCATTTTGAATGTTTCCAATTTTATGAAATTTTTGGTTCCACAACATTATCGAGAGACTTTAGTTATTAACTTAGTAACCAACATATTTTGAGAGTATGTTGAGCATGGACTATAAAGGAAAATATAACGAAGTATTCCTATCCATATTGTGGGTTACTTTCTACTCGTCCAAAAATTTAAAAGCCTCTTTACATTCATAGTTGGCCCATTGTATAACTTACATTACATTCCCATGAATCTTGTGAGGCTTCACATTATTGAGATCAAACGTTAGCGTGGAGGAGGAACAAATTTTTCAACGTGACAAAGGTCTTTTCTCAAGGGCACAAGTCCCTAAGCAATATAAGAAGTTTATAGACTTGTGAAGATTATCATTTGTTAAAAAAAAATTATAAGAAATAATTAATTATCATTTTGAGTTAGAAAAGCTTAAGGTTTAAATATAATTTTGTTTTGTTCTAATTATGCAATTTTGTTGCAATGTGGTAGTAAAAGTCGAAAGATGGAGAAACAACTCTTCTAATTATGTTACTATGTGGTAGCAAAGGTTGAAAGATGGAGAAACAACCTTTCTGATTGTATCTAGTACATTAGAGTAATCATCTTCTTAATCTCTCCATGAGTTATTTCTATCTGTACTTTTTAAATGGTATGATTTTTTCAATCAAATTTTAATAGTATCATGTTTTATCTAAAAATTATAGAAAATGAGAAAAGTCAACTAAATCAGAAGACTCAAATGTTTGAGAGATCATTCTACTAGTTTGACGGGTGGTTCTAATAGCTTTAGATGTCAATTTGTTGCATACATTGCCCATGTCAACTAGCATCTTATGTGCATGCAACTATTAAGCATGATTTCAAAATTACTTTAAAAAATACTCATATCAAATGTGCACGTCATTTGAAAATTCTGTGTGTTTTAAATTATTTGAACTCATTATTAAAATATTAATGAATTTTATATGTTCTTAGTTGTACCCTACAAACCAACATGAGCAACTATGTGACCCACATGATTCATCGATCCTTTATGTCCTGTAACATGTAGAGATATCACTGAGAGCATGATGAGGTAAGACATTGTTTTTATTTAATTTTTGAAAATTATATTCTAAATAAATGTATATATTATTTGTGTAAATCTATATAAGTAGATTAAGTGTTTTGATTTTATGTTCACTTGTTTATATATGTTTTAGACTTATGTGTACACATGTACATACTTACTTTATTGTTAACTTTAACATGTAAATGATGATTGTCACAAGGTTCTTGAGGAGATTCCCTAGTCAAATCGTTGGAAAGGCTAATTTGTCACATATTATCATCACTTCCATGTAGACTATTGATGATTGACATGTTGCCCTAAAAAATGGTGCACTCCCTACTATAAGTCAACAAAACTTGTAATTATTATCAGATAGTTTTGCTCTATTGATTGATGTATTTAGTAGTGTCAACGTAACTAATAATATACGGTATGGAATTTGTTGTCATGGGAGAGATGTATTGATGGGGTTACACAAATAGGAAGAGGTCAAAAAGAAAACATCAAAGAATGATGTCAATACATTATTTAACTGTATGTCCTTTAGCGAGAAGCTAAAATAATATTTTTTTAAGGATTCAAGCATTGTTCCTTTTCTTTAAGATTAATTTCCTAATTCCAAGTTTCCTATTAATGAAAATAAACCTTATTATCTTGGTAGGCACATACTTGCATAGTTTAAATTAAATATCCAACTAGATTACATTGGTCTTCCATCATATTTCTATGCCACTAGAAAATTATGTTCACGTGAGAGACTAAATGTAGAAAAATTCCTTGGTTATGTGCCTCCATCACCATCCTCCCAATTAATGCCTCAACCACCCAAATTCATCATTTGATAATGTGATTGAGATGCTTCATCCTAGATGGTGAGACATGTGAGGGACTCTATATAGTAAGACCGTCTCCAAAGATTTAACAAAAGGTATATGGTTTCTCTAATATATTGCCCCACCCCCACCCTCATTGAGGGTGGGAGAGATCCAAATCATAAAATGGGAGGCATCATAATTTTATTAGTCTACTAGATGATATATTGTGATCAATCAAGTGTGAGGACCTAGTTTAGTACATAGTGTAATGCCAAGGTCTTTGTATTAATCTCCTTCATTAGTCTCAAGGTGTGGGAATGATAAGAACACATCATTTAGATAAAGTTAAATTTAACTACATGATTTATTTTAGTATAAGTTACATATTTAAGTTATTTATATACGGATGTTTTCATTTATGCAATGTATTTAATGATATTTTAATTTATCTATATACACTTCATCACAAAATTTTGATGAATATAATGTTGGTTGTACCCAAAATCCTAATGATATTGTACTACTCATAAATTTAATTAGATAAACTTTAAACATAAATTACATTCACTACATGCACTTTATAAAAGTTTAATGAATATAACATTAGGTACAAGGTTAGACTTTGGACGTAGTGTCCCCTATCAATTTGACAATTTGAATCATATTTTCAAAATGTATTTCACCTTACCTTTAACTTTGATGACATTATAATGGTCATTTCAAGTAGTTTGTGGACAGCATTCGTAAGCTTTTACTTGCTTCTCCTTCCAGGCTTCCTCTTGCTAAAATGGTCTTTGTTCTCTTCCCTTTGAAACACGGTGGTCTTCGAATGTATTGGTCCTTTCTTGGCTAGCGTATTGAACATGTTTTCTCAGCTTGTTGCTGCCTTTTGTAAACAAATTTATACCCTATATAAATTTGAGAAAAAAATTTCTTGGAAAAAAACTTTAATGACATTATTCATAAAAATTTAATGAATATAACATTAGGTACATGATTAGAATTTGAAAACATGTGTTACCTATCAATTTGAATCATATTTCAAAATGTATTTCACTTTATCTTTATCTTTAACTTTGATGACATGTAGGTTATAGTTTTGATTGTAATGGATGACCAAAATGTTTCTTTATAGGTAATTTCACCACTAAATTCCATCTCTATTTAGATGTACTCAAAAACCTAAAGGGTATTGTACCATATCATACATTTAACTAGATAAAATTTAAACATAAATTGCAATTCATTGATTAACAATTTATACAATATTAAATATAATGTTGTGTACCTATGATTTTAAAAAATATATTAAATGTAATGTTGTGTAATTTCACCATTAAATTCCATCTCTATTTAGGTGTACTCAAAAGCCTAAATGGTATTGTACCATATCATACATTTAACTAGATAAATTTTAAACATAAATTGCAATTTATTGATTAACAATTTATACAATATTAAATATAATGTTGTGTACCTATGATTTTAAAAAAATATATTAAATGTAATGTTGTGTAGGCATGATTTTAAAGAAATTTATCATTTAAAGTTGAAAAATTATGATATATAACTAAATTTGTTGACTTACTTTAAATTTTTTTTGTACATGTTTACATAATGTCATTCATGTGCACATGTATGTCACTTCACATGTGTTGGACAATGATGTGATAGTGATAGGGGTACAAGTTTCTAGATAATATTTTCAATACAAATTATTGGGTTATGTGACAGGGGTACAAATTTCTAGATGATATTTTCAACATAAATTATTAATTTGTAGTTTTAAGAATTTATTAAATATTTAAAAAATTGATATTTTTTACCAAATTGTTAATATATAGTTTAATGTTTAAAAAAGTTAATGTATAGTTGTAATGCATTTTCTTGGTTTAACAAATGTTATTAATGAATTATGTACATTGTATACACTATTTTTATTTATGAGGTTGTATTTTTATTTATGAGGTTGTATCCATATGGATTTTTTATATTTTTAGTAAAGTCAAATTTTGATAGATTTTGTTTTTTTAATTGATATAACTTTATTTTATATATTTGAAAAAAAAATGATATATTATATATTGCTATGAAAAATTTAATTTATATTGTTTTGACTATATATTATTTTAATTATGATATTGAAAGTATAAATTTATATACTCAAATGTAGGCATTCATTGATTCTAGAAGATTCATGTTTATAGCTAATTTAGACTTAGTTCTCATTTTGTAGAATTTTTTCTCACTAGAACAATTAATGCAACTTAGAAAGTTTTACTTTTCTTCCCCTGTAAATTTTCATCTTTCTAGATGCTATAAAATATAAATAAAACAATAGTTAAAATGGACATTATTTCATTTCATAACAATGCTAATCTACTAGGAAATTTGAGAGAAAAGATATCAAAATGTGGAAAAATTATTGTTCAAAGAGATGTTAAATTTGATGAAAATCTCTTGGCCTACGAACCTAATTCGACTTTTGTGTCTTTTTCTTCATGCGATCCATCTTTGATGTTTGTGCCTTCTTATGTTCCTATTCTGGTTTCCTCTTCTTCAGATGATGATAGTGACGATGAAAATCCACCTCTGCTTGCTCACCTTCCTCCAGATGAGTCCATTGAACATGAACCTACACCAGCACCATCGCTTCCTAGATGGGTATGTTCAACACGAGAAATAGTTGGTGACCTTGTCAGTGATCCTTTAGATCAACATCGAACACGTTCACAGTTCCAGTGATCCTCTTCTCTTTTGTTTCAAATTTCATAGACTCGGGATCTAGAGACATTTGCATAAGCTTCAAGTCATCCATATTGGGATACAACAATGCATGAAGAGTATCATTCTTTAATGGAAAATGATACTTGGGATATTGTACCTCTTCCGAAAGGAAGAAAAATTATCATATGTAAATGGGTCTATAGAAATAAGTATGCATCAGATGGAAGTGTTGAAATACATGAGGATCGATTAGTTTCCAAAGGGTTCTCTCAAGTTGAAGGCATAGACTATAATGAAACCTTTTCCCATGTAGCCAAAATGAATTCCATCCACCTTGTTCTAGCCATTGCTACCTCACATAAATGGGAGGTCCATTAGATGGATGTTAAATATGTCTTCTTGCATGGGGATTTGCAAGAATAAATTTATATGGAACAACCTCCTAGCTATGTCTAGAATGACTCTAGCCTTGTTTGTTGCCTTAAGAAATCTCTTTATAGTCTTAAGAAAGATTCTCGAGCTTGGTATGTCAAACTGGACAACTTTCTTCTTGACACCGGCTTTTTTAGATGTCATTCTAATCATAATGTCTATACCAAGAAAGTAGGAAGCCATCTCATAACCTTGTTATTTATATTGATGACCTTATCCTCATTGGTAGTGACCCAAAACTTTTAAACCATGTGAAAACCGTGCTTAAGAAGAAATTTGAAATGACTGACTTAGGCTATTTTCACTATTTCCTTGGCCTCCAAGTTTTGCAAACCAAGGAAGGAATTTTTCTTTCCTAGTCTAAGTATGCTTGTGATCTTCTTCGTCACTTTCACATGGATGATTAAAAACCAGCCCCTTCTCTCTTCCAGTCTAGAGAAAAAATTGTTGCCACATGTACTTCTCCCGAATTTGATGCCACCTTGTATCGTCAGTTAGTTGGCAGCCTCTTATGCTTGACTCATACCCGTCATGATATTTCCTTTATTGTTGGTCTTGTTTCCCGGCATATGAAAACACCCCATGATGCCATTAGAAAGCAACTAAAATGATACTTTGGTATGTCCGAAGTATAATTTAGTTCAAGATACAATGCAACTCAAGAGGAACTCCTTTATTGATTAGTTTCACTGATTCAAATTGGTTCGGCGACCCTGACGATCGAAAGTATACTATAAATTATGTTTAACACTACAATGGTAAACAATGTTATGTTTAAATCCTTCATCTACAATGTTATGTTTAACACTCTATTAACCTAATTGTAGTCACACCTTTGCATAATGGTCTTATATTGTAGATATTTATTAGATATTAATAAGACCAAGAGACATATTCAAGACCTTTTGGAGGGAAAAACTCATGCATAGTTCAACATTATGCAATAGACTAAACATTCATACGTGGAAGAAATATGGTTCATGGTGCATGTGCATTGATTATGAAGTACTAAAAAAAATATTAAAATGAAGAACGGATATCCACTACCATATGGTATTGACAATAGTTTGAATGGAACCAAACCAAGTATTTTACAGAGATCAAGATACCATCAAGTTACTATAAACCCTTTAAATGTTTGTAAAATAGAATTCAAACTGAAGGAAGAAATATAAGAGTTACTAAAATTTATGTGCATGATGAYGACATTCTCAAACTACTCATACACCATTTTTCCACAGTCTATATATTGACAAGATGTTGATATTTGACAAGAATTGGTTAGATAACCTAAGTTATATCAAGATAGTTTTAAATGTTTGTAAAATAGAATTCAAAGTGAAGGAAGAAATATAAGAGTTACTAAAATTTATGTGCATGATGATGACCTTCTCAAACTACTTATATATCATTTTTCCATAGTCTATATATTTGACAAGAATTGGTTAGATAACCTAAGTTATATGAAGATAGTTTTAAATGTTTGTAAAATAGAATTCAAAGCGAAGGAAGAAATATAAGAGTTACTAAAATTTATGTGCATGATGATGACATTCTCAAACTACTCATACATCATTTTTCCATAGTCTATATATTGACAAGATGTTGATATTTGACAAGAATTAGTTAGATAACCTAAATTATATCAAGATAGTTTTGCAAATTTTGCACCCACAAAAATTGTACACTAATCTTATAGTGTTCATTTAAAAAAAAGTACCTTGGCTATGTTGTGTATGTCATAGGATTTCATGTTGATTTAGATAAGATAAATTTTATCAGAGATTGGTCCTTCCCCTTAAGTATTTTAGAGACCTACATCTTCCTTAGCTTTGCAAGCTTTTATAAAAGGTTCATGTTAGAGTCCTCCCACATCACGTGTCCATTAAATCAATTCCTTCAATTCAAGAACATATCAAGGGAATATACATGCAATAAGGTACTTTTGACAAATAGAATGTGGGTAAACATTGCTTTGCAACTATTCTAACTTAACTTGATCCATAGCAACCATTCAGTATTTAGATAAAAACATCAAAATATACCACAAGAATTGTTTTCATGTAAGTTTGAGCATTTAGTCACTTGTAATTTTGAGAGTTCAACAATCACCCCCAAATTGTCTTCGAGTCCTCTGGCAGAAACCATCAGTGGTTTCTGGAAGTTACACTATGTCATGCTAAAGTATCCCTCCGATCTTGTTCAAATTCACCTGCACCGTTGGATTGATTCCATGGGATCTTGCATTCATTTCGGCATTTCGGCAATTCGGCATTCATGTGACCATGTGTCTCGACATTCCCAGTCGCGATTCCCGAAAAGGAGCTTGGTTGCTCTCGCTCTTTCCTCCATCTCTCGCTGATGTGACCAAGGGTTGTGATCACAGCCTTATGCATAAAGCACTTTCGCGATTTCGCATTTCGTGAATCTGGAGATGAGGCATCTTGACTCTCCAATCCGTGATCCCTGAAACCTCGAAATGGCATGGGATCAAGGGTCCCGATCAACACTTGATCTGACGGCTCAGATCATTTCGCGATTTCGGCATTCTTGATGTTCAGTGTTCTTTTCACTCCAAAGTTTCAATCTGCGAAACTCTGAAATGGAGTCGGATCAACGGTCCAGATCACATCTTGATCTGATGGCTATGATTAAATCGCAATTTCGCATATCGCGATTTCGGGATTCTTGATGTTCAGTGTTCTTGTAACTTCAAAGTTTCGATCCGCAAAACTCTGAAATGGAGTCGGATCAACGGTCCAGATCACACCTTGATCTGACGGCTCAGATCATTTCTCGATTTCTCATATCGCGATTTTGGGATTTCTGTGGTTAATAGTCTTTGGCATCTCTAACTCTTGATCCGTGAAACTCTGAAATGGAGTGGGATCAACGGTCTAGATCAAACCTTGATCTGACAGCTCATATCATTTTGCAATTTCGCATATCGCAATTTCGATATTCCTGTGGTTAATATTCTTTGACATCTCCAACTATCGATCCACGAAACTCTGAAATGGAGTGGGATCAACGGTACAGATCAAACCTTGATCTGACGGCTCAGATCATTTCGCGATTTTGCA
This sequence comes from Picea mariana, assembly GCA_032191745.1. Classification (NCBI taxonomy): domain Eukaryota; kingdom Viridiplantae; phylum Streptophyta; class Pinopsida; order Pinales; family Pinaceae; genus Picea; species Picea mariana. The sequence goes on along the minus strand of JASDQU010105768.1, from coordinate 276,006 downwards.
TATCGTGATTTCAGGAGGTGAAAGGCTAGAGCATTTCATACCTTTGACTTTTCAGTCATCGAAATGATGATTTGTGTCCACGTGTCCTTCCCGAAGATGGACGGTCCTCCTGCTTTTGGGATTTTGTAAGCCCACTTCTCCTAGCACTTTAAAGAACATGCAGGCTCTCCTGGATCCAATGGTGGTCGGACCCTACACTTGGATCTAATGCCCGAGATCTATCCTCCATATCTGCGCACTCCTCTTGTCTACATTGAGATCTGATAGCCATCGGGAACTCTGAATTGTTGATCCAACGATCACTGTTGCTACTCCTCCCCATTATCACTGCGTTGTTGATCATGCTCCTGTACTCAAGCCATCATCGTTGTTGTACTTGTCATCAATGACAAGCATACGCTGCCTGTAAAACATTCCAACATAGACCACACTTATAAGACCTTGGGAATACCAGGGAAATATTTAAGAAGGTGTTCACCCTCACAAATCCTCTAAGGGAATTTGGGCTTGCGAGTTGTCTTAGTAGGATTGTCACTATTATCAATGCTCCCAACGTGATTAATAGTAATTGGTTGATTGCTTCCAACATGTCCTGCAGTGGTTGGAAGTTTTTCCTTTTTCTTACCATTCTTCTTCTTAATTTCCCTTTTCTTCTTCTTCTTCTTATACATCTGGTTACTAGCTTCAAGGCTTTCACCAGGCGAGGAAGAAGAAATGGAAGAAGACTTGACAGACGAAGAAGGAAAAGGGTCAACATGAGGTTGACATTCTTCAGATGGAGGGCTGCATTCGAAGCACTAAAAGCATTCGAGATCACCGAAGTGGAAAATAACCATACTGTTAATCCTATAGTGAATCTAGGTAGACTCAATTTGGCAATACAAGGAGGACCAAAGTTTCCAAAAGAAGAAAAAGAAAAAGGTTCCCCGGGAAAAGGGGTCCCTTTGTTGGTAGTTCTAGGAATCGATGCCATAGACACAAAATCAACCTAGGGTCCGCTAAATAAAATAGCACACACTACCAAAGTTCCTATAATATAATATCAAACAAACAAAGGAAGTAGGGATCTTCTGGAGATGGGAGATGAGGTCGTCAACGAAGATATGAGAAGTAGTTACCCCGACCTCCACTTACAACCATTCCTGGTGCAAGTAACCATCGCTTTGTGGGGCCATCCTCTTGAGGTAATGAAATCGTGACTTGATGTATGTCTTAGGTACCACAAGCAACCTTCTAAATAAGGAACCCCTCTTGTAGTCACCCGTGTAGAATCCTATGAAAAGAAACTATGTTTAGCAATTTCACAGTGGATGGTTGGGCGGGTAACCAGTTGATAGTCAAGACTAAAAAAAATGGAATTGGGAATGGTGGAAACAAATCCATGACCCAAATACTAAGAATAATTGGTGTCACCCCTGAGATCTGCCACTCTTCAAATCTCCAAAACTTGTTGTATTCCCACTAGGAAAACAGAGGAGGGGAGATCTCAAACAGTCGCTTTGCTTGACCTCATCATTAAATTCTGTGTAAGAGGATATCTCATGACAAACGCCAATTTTTACTACTTGTATTTCAACACTCTCTATTTGTAACACACCCACTATGACATAATAAATTTTTTTCGCCTTTTCTCGAGGGACAGAATCCCCGAAGTCCTATGGGGGCTTAGCGCAGGGTAGCTCTTCCCTTTTTCCACCTCCATGTGATCGTTGGTTATGACCACCGACCAAACAACTAGGTGCCTGTTCGCATTTTGCGACTCAACGATATAAGCGAGTCAAGTCTTTCAACTCTACAAACCCCGAAATGATGAAATGCCGAATCTCGAAAGGGCTGGCGAGTGGCAAGCTCCCCGCTTGGGTCTTGTCCACGTGACCCTGTTCCGTGACCATGCGCTAAATCGACAAAGCACTTACCAGCTTTTCGCGATGCGATGTCTCTTCCTCTCCCTTTCGAATCCCCAAAGCTCCGTAATCTTCGGAGTTCCCCTCCAAAGGGAGATCAACGGCTATAAGCCTTCCCCGATCCGATGGTCCTGGTCGTATCGGGATTTCGCGACTTACGACCCCCAGTGACACAAATCCTCTGTCAATTCGAATCCCCGGTATCCGAAATACCAATGGACTCTCGATCTCTGCCACGTGTCCTCCACAGATGGATGGTCCAGATCGTTTCGGGACTTCGCCAGGTGCGAAGTCAAAATGTTCACCTTCCTCTTTTGTTTCCCGATGTCCAAATCCCCGAAATGGGTGATCTCGCGACACGTGTCCTCCCTTAATCGGACGGTCCAAATCTATTTCAGGGCTTCCACCATGGAGTGTCCCGATCTCTTGTCCTCGAGACCTCCGAAATCCCGAAGTCTGAAATCTCGATACCAACTCCTCTTTCGAGACTTTCACCTCTGTTCACGAAGGCTTAACCCTCATGCACCTCCTGACATATCCAACGACTGTCGGGTTTTATGACTAAGATCTGACGGTTCAGATCTGTCTCGTGTTGTGCACTCTCCTACTGCTCCCTGGACGTGGAAAACCAATGGTCCAGATCTCTTCCTTCCTGCCACAGAGCGCATCGGGGTTTCAGGTACCGGGATTTCGAGACTTGCGAAGACAAGGGTTCTTGCCCTTTGGTTTCCCAGGTGTTGAAACGCCGAAATGCCGACCAGCAACCACGTGTCCCTCCGATGGACAGCTGTGACCTTTACCCACGAACAATCGTTATGATATTTTTAGGATGATCAACGGTCACTATCAAATCCTGGCTTTCTCAAACTTATTCACACTTAAACCGATTCAGGGTTTCGGTCTTCGAGATTTTGCGATTCGCGATGACCAGGGTTCTTCCCCTTTGATTCCCCGAGTGCCGAAATGCTGAAATGTTTTCTGACCACCATGTGCCCTTATAAAAGGACGGTCCAGATACTACCACGGACCTTGGGGATCTACAGTCCTGATTTCTTTGCTACTCACGAAGATAAAAGAAAAGGGTTGAGGCATTTAATGCCCTCGTTTCTTCCTCCAATCTAATGGTCACGACTGAACTTAGATCTTCCGACAGGATCTCATCTTTCAATCGATACTTATCCCTACGTTTCCATTTCGGGATTTCGCGGATCAGGGTTTCAGGAATTGCTAGTGTGAGAGGACTCGTGCTTAGATACCCCGTGTGCCGAAATGCTGAAATGTCAGGATTTTAAGAGGCCCATTCTTCCTCGTACAGGATGGCTAAGACTTGCACCACCAAATCCTCTTTCAGGTTCTTGGTAAGCTTTCCATAGAGGGTATCTCTGTGGAGAGATCTATTCCGGGTATTCCTGGAGACGAATAAGGGCATAGATTTCCCGAGAACAGACTTGAAGTCTGAATTAGATCGGTATACATATATATAGCTATTTATAAAACATAATCCATACGTAGTCTTTCCATTATAAGCATGCAACCACAATTTCTGGTCAAAACACCACACAGACAGTCTTATACTGAAACCATTTATAATTGCACAGACTATGATCATAAATGCCAGAATATACATTTCAAGATGCAAGATGTAAAACACTTATCAGAAATAACACCAGGTGTGATTGCAACTGTTGAGAGGGGTGCTCGTTTCCACCCAACCGTAGGCTCAGTGACTCCCAACATATTTACCACTAGCCACCCCCGAGCTAAGACCACGATG
>JASDQU010105768.1:198538-230234 GCA_032191745.1 Picea mariana | reverse complement strand
ACATAAAGGAAGGAAAATTCATAGAGGTCTCTTCTAAAAACCCTTCTAAGAGGCTAAAAAGGCATGAAAATGATAAAAAGAAACTACCATTTTTGGCGGCATGTTCGGAGCCATACATTCATGTTAGATTTATCCATTGGTTAACCATAAACCTACACTGACAGATATATAATATCTAGAGGACATAATCAAAAGATTATACATACCTGAATAGTGTTTTTTCAATTTAGCAATCGAACATAACAATTCATAAAACATTAAACATAACTAGAATTGATGGCTATAACAAATCATAAAAAATTAAACATAACTAGAATTGATGGCTATATAAACTATGCTGAAAGGAGCAATCACACCTGATCTGATGAACTGGTCGAAAATACAGTTGGAATGGATGGCCCCACGTGTTTCTCTTCAGCTGTATAGCCCTCTGTTAGTCTTGAGCTTCCCTCAATCGACGAAGAACGATTTTAAAGTACCCGCCAAAATCATTCAACCTCCATAAACATCTAACCAATCAATACAAGTCATATTTGTAGTGCATTATTTACTCTAAGATGCATTTTTACGAGAGTGTCAGAACATACTTGAATGATATCCTCTTGGTTTCGAGAATAATTTATTGGATCCATGTGTCTAATATTTGATCAAACTGCCTCCCTTGATTTGAAGTAGAAGCAACAAAGTCAACATTGACTTTGTTGTTTCTCTGTTGGATTGAGGGAGGTTTTCTCCAAGATTAAACGAATCCAATAAATTATTCTCTACTGAATAGGGCCAACCATATGAAGGAAGAAGCTCTTATGTCCCCTCCCCCCCCTCACATCACTCTCAATTCCACAATACCCAACATATAAATATATTTTTCCTCAACCTTGTTTTTCCATAATCGTTCCTTAGCCTATTTTTGAAAGAAATGTTTGTTTCTATCTCAATGTTGGAGCCAAAAGCTTCTGGACTTTAACCTCCATATTTCCTCCTCTTTCTTTAGGGAACTCTAATACTCTTAGTACGTAATATGTTCTTCTTGGAGCAAGGAAGGAGTTACTTTCTCTCTCTATATTGTCCTGGATAACTTCCATTAGTTTTTGGATTTCCACTAGTTTTGCATTTGAGGAATAGAATTTATCCTTTTCCCATTGATTTAAGGCGATCTTAGCAGCTTTGAGATTTTTCTCCCAAACATGAACAAGAGAGACTAATATACACTGAATCCAATATAGGGAGACAAGGGGATAGAAGGATGAGTCATCAATCCACAAGGGATTGAATCGAAAGGGAATAGGACCTAAATTGTTGTCCTTAAAAAAGAACAAATAAATATGGCGATTATTTGAGCTTTCCCGGGGAAGAATATGAGAAACTAACATACCAAGATTTTCCAGGAAATAATTTTGGACCAGAAAATGATCCAATATTGTTGCAATATGCCTTAGACTTGCTATTTTGTTATTCCATGTAAACTTCCCCCTTTCTTGGTTGAATATCCATCATATCCAAGTAGGATATTAGGTCTTCCATCATTTCTCTAAAAGGGTCTCTAACTATGGATCCACCCTTTTCTCATTCTATGAAAGGGTGGTATTAAAGTCTCCTGCAATAATACAATTTTATCTAAACCATAACTCCAATAGCTCAATTAGACAGTCCCAACATTACAAGTTTTCATGATTGTTATTTGGCATATAAATATTAACCAAATGGATTGAAGTACCTGATGGCAGGTGCATGAGCTTGACCATGATCCAATGCTTCAATTCAAAACTCTATTCCAATTGAAAAAACCAGGGTTCTACTAGGTGAAAATATCCCCAAATGACCCTGATATGAATATTTACAATAGCTAATGTGTTTAAAGAATGAAAAAACCAAGTTCATTAACACATAAAAGACTATGAGTAGAATTATAAGTARSAAAGGAAATAAATGGACACAACGAAATTGACAACAAATTTCACACAACGTGGGTTACGTCTCTGGGTCTATTTCCAATGGAGTGGCATATTAAATTAATATGAAAATGGAGAAAATTACATCAAATATCTAAATTTCATCGRCTATTCCTTTCCTCTGTTATAGTACAATGGCCTCCTAAAACCTCTGAAATTTCCCCTCTTCCCTATGTTGTCCACTAAGAGGGCTAAAGAACTAATTAAAAAAAATTACATTGTTGGAAAGCGGCCTCAAAATTTTTAATTCTTGCATTCTTTTCCAAATTAATGTAATGGCCTCTGGAGTTCGGCCTTTTCATAAATTTTTGGATCAAACAGACTCGGGGTCTAGCCCAAGAGTTGTTTGTATTTTTCGTTGATATGGAATATTTACCAAATCAAAATGATTTGGTGTGGGTGCTATAACAAGGAATATGGTGGTGGAACATTGGTTTGTTTGTATGGATTGTTCGTTCGTTAGAGGTGGAGGTTGCAAGGTCAAACCTATGGACCTCCCCCCTTTGGCATATCCTATTACAACCACTTTAAATATATTTCTTCGATGATGGTTTACAAGCTTGACCGTTGGCATATTGGTTAATTTTTTCTTCCCGTAACTCAGAGGTTGGGGGTTCAATCCCAACTAAACACCCCATTTTCTATTTAATATAGAACTTTCTTAGCCAATTTGAGGTTGCCACATGGTAGCATCTGATTGTTCCATGTCACCCTGATGCCACATCACCAACCGACATGAATGCCACATCAGCTGCTAGTTGTCTTCCATGTCAAATGCCACATGTTTGCCACATCATGCCTCTACCACATGTCCACTTCTCAACCTGCCACATGTATTGTATGGATACAATGTGTCACTTCATATAATTTCCATGTGTTCTCCTATGGTACTCTCATGTGTCACCTTTGTCCTTCTTTTCCAATGTTTTACAAAAAAATTATAACGTGATAACTTTCTCATATGAATTCCATTTGTGCCCATTCAAGAAATGTTGGAAATATCTCATTGAACTCTTTGTCATGAAAACCTTTGCATTGAGTTTTGATACCTTTGAATTTTGAGGTATTTTGGATCCTCCTAGATCATCCCCCCTGGAACTAACCACTACACCCTTTCTTATTTTCCATAACTGACTACCCTCTTGAAGGAAGACCGTGTCCTTAATTTTTGTCTCCTGGATTAGAAGGACTTGAGGTTTCTCAACTATGAAAAACTTTTTCATTGCCTCTCTCTTTTCATTTCTTCCCAAACCTCCACAATTCCAAAAGACCAATTTCATTATTAACCAAAGGGTTTATCCCCCCCCCCTCTTGGAGGGATGAGAAATTCCTTGGGATTTTCCTCCCTTTGTGTCTTTCTTAAAGGATACACCCATAGTTGTTTGAATTCCCAACTCTTTATCTCGATCTGCTTCTTCCTCCATTTTTTTTTGTTTACTGTTTTTATCTACAACCCATATTCTTAATCGGTGCACTTTGAGAGGTATCTATGTCAGACTCATCCCATTTTCCCTCCTAACACCCTTCCTTGAGAATTATCAGGATTCTTGATTTTGGCCTTGTGGAGATATTTACAGGGGTGGGATCCCCTCTACTTGGAGAGGACGAGAGTTTCCTTTTTGGAAGGGGTTCCATTACCTCAACCTCATTTTTTGAAGTTTCTTATGCTCCTATATGGTTTTCCTAAGATTCATATATTTATTCCTCCATATTCAGGAATGCTTCATACCTATTCTTACTACTGTCTACTTCTTTCCCTCCCCTAGTAGTTGAAACAAGGGATTTGGAAGAACTTGGGATCGTTGTAGGATTTACCTCAAAGGATTTTTCTAACTATTTCATGCTTTGCTTCCCTAAATATTTCCTTTTGTTTGTTTGTTTCCATTGCTCCTTTTCCCCTTCTGGAGGTAGACCCAGTTTCACCTTTGTGCATTTTTTTGTGAAATATCCATATTCGTGGCATACTTTACATTTAAATAGAAGTTTTCTATAATCCACCTGCTAAATATATGAACAGTTTTCTAGGGTTAAATGAATGGATTCTAGTAATCCCTTTTCCATATCTACCTCCACATAGATTTGTGCACATGCCATAATCCCCTCTCGTGGCTCATCTTGATCGATATAATGACCTAGAGTATTTCTAATAATCCAAATAGTTTCATCATTCCAACAATGTAACAACAAGTATGTCAAGTGAACCCACACTGGCACTACTAAAGGGATATCATTCTTTGGGAAAAATTATGGAGTCCATTTGTTAAGGTACATACCCCTAGATCCCATGAAATAAGGACCACTTCTAAAACTGATATCTTGATCGTCCTTGATTTCAAACAAAAAAACAAAAAAACCCTTACCACAACAGGAGAAAGACATTTGACCCTAGATCACGGGATTCCAATTTTTATCTACAAACTAAGCCAAAGACCGAGGAGATGGAAAAACCCCCGTGAACTAACCTATCAACCCATTCTTAGCAAGTCGTAGTGCAAACTTTTTGGAGGCCAAAAGGTGAACAGGAACCTTCGAAATCTCATCTATTTGTTTAAAAAAGTAGGACGGAATGGCTTTGAGAGTCTTACAATACGAATATACCAACATAGGAAATGTAGAAATATCCATAGGATTTGACATGGATGGCTTAGAAGGATCCCCAACAACAACATATGAATCCATGCAGCAAGTCAACTTCAACGAGCACGAACCAGATCATGTGAAAACCCTAGTAGGGTTGGATATTTGTCTTAAGATATTGTGTTAGGTTATTAAAAAGTTGAAGAAGATGGGGGTGGTATTTTATCCACTTATGTGTGCATGGATCACGAGACTATTTTTAATATAATCTCTAAGGGTCCAACCACATGTTCTATCACTACCTCAAGGTGTCTCCATGGCTCCAGGTTAAGCGACCCTCATTGGAATTGAAGTTGTAACAATGGTGAAAAACTCCTCGTTTTCTACCATTGGATCCAACCCTTTGGGAAAATAAAGTGGGGAGGGTGAAACACTTGGAATTCCTAGAAGGTCACCCATCCCAATACTACTCTATCCCAAGACCACTTAACTGCGAAGTTATGATGGTATCAGGTGCATTAATGTTAGTATGATTTCACCCTATATGTTTTCATAGTTAGTCATAATTGTTGTAAAACTTTCTCGATCTAAAAATTCCTACACATTTTATATCCAAAAAAWTTTATAGCATCCCCTCTGATGGCCTAAACAAAAAATTGATATAAGYTTGGGGATTCAAGCCATATTTAACTTGATTGTCCAATTAAGTCATTAGAGGGGCCAATAGAAAAGTTAWTGATTGAGTTTGTCACTATCCCCTTTTATGAATCAAATGCACAATGGGGTTACATTTAGGGGTACAGACCATGTTTAACCTAATTGTGCCTTTGGGTCATCAAAGGAGCCAATAACAAAGTCATTTATATTCAAACTAGGTTTGCAGGAAGTTTCTCATACATGTCACATCATTAGTAGAGAATGGCTCAAGTATAAAGCTATGAAAAGAATGGACCAACACCATGTGAGTTTGAGAGTGCATTGATATGTAGAGGATGCAAATCATATATGAGTTACTTGAGTTATGAAACGTTATATGTGATATGATGAAGATGAGGCTCAATGAAAAGATCATGTAAAAAAAAATTAATGCCGAATTGCACCCCCAAACATAACCCAATTGTTTGTTCAAGTCATCGGAGGGGCCAAGAACAAAGTAAAAAATTGAATTTTCTCTTGGTCCATACGATGAAATGAATGCCTAATGAAGTTACATCCAATATTTCATGTATCGATAAATGACGAGTATCAATATTTATGTTAGTGTATTAAGCACCATCCATCATGACAAACAACTAGAGAATGAACTTATGCATATCAAAACTAGACATTGTAGATGGATAAACACCATCTCTTCAATTTTCACCACTAAGACATGGCAACACACAAATCCTTTGCCACCACCTTGTTCCCTTTCCTAGAAACACAACCACATTGATCACTCCCAAAGAATGAAAAAATATTGGTGATCTACATCTCCTCCTATTCATATCCAGTTGTTTCTTTAAATATCGAAGCACCCAAACAATAGATCTACATATCCACTCAAAAATCCATGTGCATGTGTTTATAGAATGTTCCAAGCCATTGGTTTTTTTAAACACACGTGTCTCATGAGAAATAACAATTCATAATGTTGAGACCAATCTCACTAGAAAGTCTATTTATTTAAAGCTCTGATACCATGTTTAAATTCTTGGAGAGAGAAACATCAAACAAAACAAAAAACATGCACATAACACCAATTATTTACCCTTGAAACCCTTTACTGGGAAAATGAGCTACAAAACTATGCCTTCATTAATCCCTTAGCCAATCTGGTCAATCCATGACTAATTTGGGTGACATCAACCAATTGAGGCTCAAACTTATATGAAAACAACTCTCGTGGCATATTTTAATGTGTTATATCAATATTAAATGGTTTCTATAAATCAATTTTAGTTAAAATAAAAAAAACTTGATCCAATGGAGACATGATATGGGAGAACTCTAACATGAACTTTTTAGAGAATCTTTCCCAGTGAAGGAAGATGTAAATCTCTAAAATACTTAAGGGGAAGGACCAATATATGATCACATTTATCTTATCTAAATCAACATGAACTCCTATCACATCCACAACATAGCCAAGGTACTTTATTTAAATAAAGTGTATAAGATTAGTGTACAGTTTTTGTTAGTGCAAAGTTTCCAAAATAGTCTTCTTATAACTTAGGTTATTTAACCAAGTCTTGTTGAATATCAACATATTTTCAATATATAGACCCTGGAAAAACTAATGTATGAATAGTTTGAGAATGTCATCATCATGCACATAAATTCTAGTAACCCATATGTTTCTTCATTTTCATTGAATTATATTTTCCAAATATTTAAAGGGTTTATAGGAACTTTGGTAACTCGATATTCATAAAATACTTGGTCCCCTTCAAACTAATGTGAATATCATTAACATGGTAGTGAATAATATATATATATATATATATATATATATATATATTCACATGAGAAGTATGACAGTTATTAAGAACTCAGGTAAGTTAAACTATGTGGTATGATTAGAAGATATCAAGGCATGTTATGAATATTTGAGTGCACAATGAATCACTCTGCGTGCATAAAGTTATAGAATCTATGTGCAACATTGTTTTGATTGTGCATGTAGTAGTACTTTGTGTGAAGAGCATCACATGCACAACAATATATATGTGTACTGAAAGGATAAGCGCGCAAATAATTTATGACATTTATTATGATGCTATGATTGTATTAAAAGAAGTGTACTTGTAGAGTGAGGCTCAATGCAGGTTTGGGTGCAGTACCCTAAGGTTGTGTGTAGTTAATCCAGTCTACTTGTAACAAGGAATTTTATAATTAGTATCTGCGCACTCAAAATTTTGAAGTAGCATTGTCTAGTTGTAAGTTTGGGTTGCTACAAAGAATATCTTAGAGGCTATAGTTGAGATTATGTGATGTGGCCCAAACTAGGAGGTTGGGGACGTTACATTATGGTATCAGAGAAATTGGTTCAACATTGGACTTGTATGGGCCATAGATTAGCGCGAAATAGACATGTGTGTCAAGTATTGGTGATTGCGCAGTGCAGAGTTTATTTTGTGTGGAAAACCATTGGTGTGCGGTATAGAGTTATGATGTGTGCAAAAACAACAATGCGCGGGTGTGAAAACTAGAGTTTGGATATTAAAAATCATCCAAAGGAAAAAGAAAAGAAAGGATTCTGACAAATTGTGCATAGCTTTCATAAAATTGTTGCATTAATTAGTCTAACAAATCTTTTTGACTGCACTTTTTGAAGAATTAACATCAATTAGTTCAGAGCAGGATCAACGCAGAGATTAAAAACATGGCATGTGCGTAGAGAACTTGTAGTCAGGATGAAGAAATGGAAAGGTTGTACGTTGGTATGGGTGTTGAAGGTACAAAATCCAATGGACATAGGGAAGGATTAGTAGAGAGCATCAACTTGGTAGAGACCATAATTTTTTTGCAAAAGGATGTCCATAGTTATAAAGTCGATAACGACATGCTTATGAAAGCCAAGGAGGAACAAGAAGGATTGAACATCAATTTGTTACAAAGATTGGACATAATTGAGAAAAATATGGATAAGGATACATAGACAAGTAGGTCAGGAAGACATAGATCTCATGATGAAGGAAGAAAAAAAAAAGTGCTAACAAGCATCTCCATCACTCTCCAAGATATTCAGTTGGGAGAGTGTGCAATAGTTTGATTCCATATCCTGTCAGAAAGTATAATAGAAGGATTGGGGTGGACGAGCTACAAGGGGAAATGAATAAGATCAAGCCTCCCACTTTTGATGGTGAGCATATGAAGGATGAGGATGTATAAACTTGGTTGATGGGTACGAGGAAATACTTCCAACTGCATAATTAATCATCGTAGGAAGAAGGGAGAATTTACATTTATCATCTCAAGGGGAAAGCATCAATGCGATGGGATCAATATGTGCAAGTGCAACACATTGATGAGAACAAGGTTACTTGGAGGGAATTCAAGCGATATTTTGAAAATAAATATTTAACCAAGTGATACTATGATAGGAAAATGAAGGAGTTATTTGAACGCAAGCTTGGGAGCATGACCATAGACGACTATGAAAGGATATTTTTAGAGTTGTTGAAATATGTGCCTTTTATCAAGGATGAACAAGTGAAGATTCAAAGGTACTTAAGTGGGTTTCCATCATTTGTTAGAAATAAGATACAACATGATGATCCCAAGACATTGGAAGAAACTATAAGGAGAGAAAAATGTCTCTATGATCAAAAAAGGGGAAGACCGACTTTCCAAAAGGATTGGGAAGACAAGATGAAAAGCAAGGTGGAACAAAGGAAGAAGGGGACTAAGCCACCATTTTTAATAAATATTGTGCTAGGACAACCAATTTTCAAGGAGTCCAGAATGACTGAGGCAATGGAAACCAGGCCAAGGCAGTAGCCAATGGAGTGTTGGGGTTGCAATAGAAATCATTTGTTTAGATATTTCCCTAAAAGAGGTGAAAAAGTGAGGAATGTGCACCATGTACAAAAAGTTATGACAGTTGAATACATGGCTATAAGTGTACCTAGAATTTACGCAGCATTGGACAACAACCAAGTTGAGTTTCAGTCACACATGATCGAGGTGTAAGGTAAGATTAATGACCAACCCATTGCTATTTTAATTTCCAAATCAGATCTGTGTTATGTGGACATAAAGGAAAACTTACAACAAGGTATGTCACAACATAAATTTGAAGGTTATGAGTTGAGAGAGGATGGGATTCTCATGTACAGACGCAGAGTCTATGTGCCAAATGATCAGTAGTTGAAAAACATGATATTTTCAGAGATGCATAAGGTTCCTTATGCTGGACATCTAGGTTACCAAAAGACAATTTCACAGTCAAGAAGAAATACTATTAGCCAAATATGAAAAAAGAAGTTGTTGATTTTATTGCTAGATGGCTTGAGTGTCAGAAGGTCAAGGCTAAACACAAACGTCCCACTGGTTTGCTACAACATTTTCCCCTTCCCGAGTGGAAGTGGGAAGTTATAACAATGGATTTTATAACTAAGTTTCCTAGGACCTCCGAACAACATGATTCTATTATTGTGGTGGTGGAAAAGCTTACTAAAGCTTCCCATTTTATTCCAGTGAATCCAGCACACAAGGAAGCCGACATTGCTGAGATATACATGCGATAAATTTCTAAATTGCATGGTATGCCTAAGGAAATTGTGTTTGAAAAAGATACTAAGTTCACTTCAAATTTTTGGAAGGGATTATTCAAAGGAATTGGAACTAGTCTGAACTTTAGCACAACATATCACCATGAGACAGATGGACAAACATAGAGTGTAAATTAGGTAATAGAATATATGTTAAGGATGTATGTGATGGATAATCGATCAAAATGGGAAGACTACTTACATTTGGTATAGTTTCCTCACAACAATGGATATCAAGCATATTTAAAGATGAGTCCATTTAAAGCATTGTATGGTAGAAGGTGCAACGCACTTGTGAGTTGAGATAACCCAGCAGACCGTGCAATAGTTGGTCCAAAACTGCTATGGGAAATGGACGAGCATATGGTAAATATAAAGAAAAAATTGAAAGTTTCCCAAGACAGACACAAAAGTTGTGTAGATAAAGGTAGAAATTTTAGAGAATTTAAAGTGGGTGACCATGTGTTCCTAAAAGTAAAAGCAAGACGAAGTTTCTTGAAGTTGGGGAATTTATCTAAGCTAGCAACACCATATTGTGGGAGATTCAAAATCCTAGAGAGGATTGGTCATGTCGCATATATGTTGGCTCTACTTGCATGCTTGAGTATTCATAATGTATTCCATGTTCTTTACTTAAAAAGTATGTACATGATGCTAATCATGTCATTGATTGGAATGTAATTTAGGTGGAGCAAGAGGGAAACTTATGAGTTCAACCAGTGTGTATATTGGATTGAAAATTCAAGACGCTCCCAAATCGCGCAGTAGGATTGGTAAAGATCTAGTGGATCTATTATAGTCCTGAGGATGTAACCTGAAAACATGAGGATGCTATGTAGGTAGAGTATTCGCATCTCTTTGAGGACTTTTGAATGTTTTGAGTATACATGCATGTAATGCACCGAGGACAGTGCATAAATAAGGGAGAGGGGAATGTAATACCCCTAGGCTAAACCCCAAATGTAANTATATATATATATATATATATATATATATATATATATAAGTTGGTGATATATTAGTATCAAGTCTTGGATTCAATTTTGTGCTCACATTCCATAGTTTGGTGATTGCACAAGGATTGTGAAACAAAGAAAGAACACACACATTTTATAGTGTAGTGCACACTTGTGAAAGTGTGTGAGGATGGCAGACCATAAGAAGAGTGTGCACATTACAAAGTCTTGTGCACATCAAATTAAGCACACAGTTTTGAGGCCAGAGAGCCTTTGTATATATGATTGTATTTTAAGGTTAGTGAGCTTGGATGAAAAAGGCCAGTGTGTCTGTATTGTTAATATAATCACATCACTACGCACAGACTCAACTCAAACGAAAAAGAGATAGGGGCTAAACTCCACAAAAAAGGGAATAAGGGGAAGCTTAAGTCAAGGGAATATTTTATTAATATTTCCAAAAATTTAATTTATGGATATGTAATTATTCTAAGTTCCCAAGGGTAGGGAATGAGTCACCAAGTGGCTAAAGCTACTTCTGAAGGTGACAAGTGTCGAGTTGAAGGCATGCAAGATATATTATTTTCCTTAGTGTGATTCAGGGAATCACTCATTCAGAGATGGTTCAGATGGATTTCCTCTGCGAAGGAATACATATTTTTCTATAACTTATTGTCATTGCTTAACCATGTGCTTGGGAAGGCTTGTTTATCGTTGAAGAGGTGGGTTTCCAGGCCCATGAACACTCTCTCTAGGTGAGATTTTGTTGGGAATTGTTTCACAGTGCGTTGGGTATTAGATACAGGGCTCCGAGAATTCCTTTTTGGCCTGTTGCAGAAGCCCCAGAAGGGAAGTGGAGCAGTCGAACAAATGTTGAGAAGAGAAGGGGCACACTTCCTAGGGTGGGATAGACATGTGGGGAATGAGGTACTGTAGGCTATTTGCAACATCTAACACCTTGGACCAATTCTTTTGTTGAATATTAGACCATAGCTCTGTGATAGGAACCCTTTTTCCTATGGAGTTTAATCCTAGCTTGGGGGTGACCTATCGCTGAAAGATTATGCGCGACAGAGTCTATGGCTGGGAGGAACATTTGATTCCTACACGTAGTTGGTGACTTTTCATAAGAGATAAGTGTCCTTTGTATGCTTGTTTAATTACTGTGTTCTCTAATGTTATATTTTAAATTGGTTTATCTTCTATATAAATATGTATCTACATATTGTGGTGAACTTTGTGCAATGTTGTATTTTAAGTCTAGTGAGCTTGGATGCAAAAGGCTAGTGTGTATGTATTGTTCATATAATCACATCACTACGCACAGACTCAACTCAGACAAAAAAGAGACATGGGATAAACTCCACAAAAAATGGAAAAAGGGGAAGCTTAAGTCAAGGGAATATTTTATTGATATTTCCATAAATTTTATTCATGGATATGTAATTATTCTAAGTTCCCAAGGGTAGGGAATGAGCCACCAAGTGGATAAAGATACTTCTAAAGGTGACAAGTGTCGAGTTCAAGGCATGCAATATATATTGTTGTCCTTAGTGTAATTTGGGGAATCACTCATTCGAAGATGGTTTAGATGGATTTCCTCTGTGAAGGAATACATATTTTGTTGTAACTTATTGTCATTGATTAACCCTGTACTTGGGAAGGCTTGTTTATTATTTAAGAGGTGGTTTTTCAGGCCCATGAACACTCTCTCTATGTGAGAGTTTGTTGGGAATTGTTCCTTGGTGCATTGAGCATTAGATATAGGGCTCTGAGACTTCCTGTTTGGCTTGTTGCGGAAGCACCAGAAGGGAAGTGGAGCAGTCGAAGAAATGTTGAGAAGAGAAGGGGCACACTTCCTGGGGTGGGATAGACATGTTGGGAATGAGGGACTATAGGCTAGTTGCAACAACTGACACCTTGGACCAAGTATTTTGTTGAATATCATATCATAGTCTGGCGATAGGAACCCTTTTTCCTATGGATTTTAAGCCTAGCTTGGGGGTGACCTATTGTTGAAAGATTATGAGAGACATAGTCTATGGTTGGGAGGAACGTCTGATTCTTGCACGACAGTTGGCGACTTTTCGTAAGAGATAAGTGTCCTTCATAGGATTGTTTAATTACTATTTTCTCTAATGTTGTATTTTAAATTGGTTTATCTTCTGTATAAATTTATATCTACATATTGTGGTGAACTTTGTGCAATGATATTGTTTATATGTGTGTGTGTGTGTGTGTGTGTGTCTTATTCCTGTATGTTGTGACATATGCAGATATGATAGTTAGAAGGGTTTCAAGTTAGCTACACACACACACACACACACACACACACATATATTGTTGCACATGATAAGTATGACAGTTATTAAGAATTCATGTAAGTTGAACTATGTGGTATGATTAGAAGATACCAAGGCATGGTATGTGTTAGCACATAGGATGTGTAGGGGTCAAAAAAATATTTTTAAGTTTCTAGGTTTGAGTCATAGGGTCTTTTTATTTTTAGGTTTTGATTCATTTCTTATGTCAATAAATCATGTTTGATTCTTTCATGAGCAAATCAATTTGACCTTAGTCCATGTAAGAGTCTTGGTTTCATGATAGTGTTCATCATCATGAAAGACATAGGGGTCAAAATTGGTCACACCCATGGTATTAAACTTTTCATTATCACATGTTTTTTCTCAAAGGGGTGTACAAAACATTCCTTATGTCGTTTTCAACCATTTGAGGGTCAAATCAAGTGTTAAGTCTACTTGTTGCAAACTCACCTAAAAATTCGCAGCATGTCAAGAAAGTACCTCATGCAATAATCACACATATGTTGACGATTAAAATCACAACGAGGAATTTTTCCCACAAAGTATTGCTAAATCCATATTATTTAAACTATGCTAATAATATATAATACTAGTAGGTGGGACCCCCTTGTAGTCTGGAGGCTCGGAGATAGTCATATCACACATATTTTGTTCTTGTTTCGATGTTGCTTACAGGGTCCTATATGGTCGACAATGCAGTCTTGGTTTCAATTTGACATAGTGACAGGTGGATGATGCATTTTATGGGATGTTTTGTTATTCAAAGATTTATTTTTATGTTATGATTGGCATACTTTTACGCTTTCTATGTTCAATCATGTCACCATGATTTATTACCTGGCTACACATGCACAATAAATATGTTAGTAATGACATAACCAAAACAAACGGAAGAAACTTATGGAAAAAATTCTAAAATAAAGGGGCCTATGTTTATGCTATGTTAGAAGTTATGTGCAATCAAAAATATAAAACATGTTAGTGTTAGTCCTAACTATTAAATGGTTGGTTAGTGGATAAGTGATTTGTATTTGAGTTATTGTGGGAGCACATGATATGGCAATGCATATGGTATGGTATGAGGATTTTTCAAGGTTTAACATAAATGTTTTGGGTGGCACATTGGGAAAGGAATATGGTCACAGATTTCAATAGTTTGGAAATTAATTACATGGTTAATGCATTGGTGAGTGTTGGTTGTCTTGTACTTTGGAATTGAATAGAAGAGGAGATGGAAGAAACATGCAGTAAATGCAAGTCACTCCATACTCCCCCCATCAAGTCGTCACCCTAGTATGTTTCTTGTTTCATTTGGTTTGTTGGTGGTTAAGCTCCGTGATTCAGGCTTGGGAAGAAAATTCTCTGCCAACTCACCCTTTTAAGCTCTTGGTCATAGGTATGGTTCTTTTGCACTACATCCATGAATTGCGCTCTGTGTATAAAAAAAAATGGCTTAGTAATGCTTGGGTTTGTTCTTTCTTGAGAATTGCAACTGTGTAAATGTGTGGTTTTTCTCTCTGGAATGATTGTGTAATTGTTCGGATTGCAAATAAAAGAATTGGTTGAGTTGTGCATTTGCTGGTTGTTCTGTTGGTGAAAATCGTGATGGGTCTCTATGGATTTTGAATGAATATGGGTATTATCACTCTGTGTTTTTGGTGGAGGGTTTCACTCTGTGTATTCTTAATGGTTGCTTCCTCACAGTTATGAGAGTAACCCTATCCAATCATATTCAGACTACCATTTGGTTGTTGTGTATGTTTCTCAGACTTCCATTTGGTTGTTGTGTGTTTTTCTAGATTCTTGGTCGTGGGCTTATGCACATGTTCTTGGAATCAAATATATCTCAAAATTCAGTACTAGGGTGGCCATTATGTCAATATATACATGCTATATGGTTTTTGGGTGATATAAGTTGTGCCTCGGGTTATGCATTCTCACTGGAATTGTTGTCAAATGATTTAGCTCTTAAGAAATTGACATAGGTTATACCTCTATGTGTTCTGGGTAACTGTCACTATCCAATGGACATTCACTTCTCCTTTGCAAACGCAAGAAACACTATGTGCATCGTTTTTATACCCTACCCATCATTGTTTCCTCTGTGGCTAATTGTTGCGTCATTGCCCAGGCCAAGAGTTAAAAGAAACCCTGTGGTTTTATACTATGCGTGTATCGAAGGGTCTTTGCCTATGGTCGATATGTTTTAAGGACCTCCAGTTCTCTATGCTATTGATGACTGAGTGCATTCTTGATTACCTATTTATATTTGATGCGACAGAGCCCGATTTAAAAAAAAATCCCTAACTGTTCTTACTCCTATCGGGCATCTTTTTGGTTGTCAAAGGTTGATTGTAAAGAAGGGTGGTTATCATAGTGGCATCAAGTACCCATCTCGTCTTTACTTGATTAAATTGGTTGAAAAGTTGGTATCGGGAATGATAAATAATACACAGTCAAAGGGTTTCCTCCTTTTCGTTATGCTTTGAATCACTGTGTTCTACAGTTGCAAGTTGGTGACTACTGTGTGTTTCACTAGGCCCGATTAGGATCATAGAAAATTACGAAATTGATAACCATTTTTACTTCGTTATGTTCATTGTGTATCTATCATGAATCATCATGTTGTAAATAATTACATCAACAATGATGAAGGTCGGGTTTTATATTGATTATGGTTTTATTGCAAAAACTTATTGGTTCATATGTTGAAGAATGTATGAAATCGGGCAAGTTTTAGAAGTCTGTTCAGTTTGGAAAGGGACCTGTGCATACGTTTTAATTGGTCGATTATGAATTTATGGATAGTATATGATATTTTTATAGGGATTTATTATGGATAGAGGTGGAGAAATGTTGTCGTGTGCTTTTTCAATTCTTAAAAGGAAAGGAAATAAATTAGATACCAAGCATTCTCTTAACAAGACTGTTGAAAGTTGTTTCTATTATGAGTATGATTGCAGACTAAGTAAATTGAGAAGTTTTGAAGAATTTGAATGTGGAACAGTGAACAATTTTGAACACAGTAATTATTAAATTGGTGTTGGTATGTTTTGTATTGAGTACAAAGTTATGCTTATTGATTACTTGATTTTTTTATGAACAATATTTGCTATTTCCCTACCATTCTCTCACTTTTACACACATTACAAGTCCCCTCACCTTCCTAGATTCACTATTCACTCCCTGTTCTTAAAATTAAATTAAAGTTAAGTGAAAACTTTGTATGATAACAATTGAAGGATGGCACAAGGATGAGTTACAGTTGATTTGTTTTGTTATTACAATACAGTTGATTGTTTGATGATTTGTTGAGTAGTAATCATGATCTACCCCCCTCTATTTTACCACTTTTCGCTCAAGACAATCCCTCATATATCCCCAAACCCTTATTCACCCCTTGCTCATTGACAAGTATTAAACAATTTTATGGATTGGATTGCATGAGTCTAATGTGTTGTTGAGCCAAACTTTGTTTCATATAAAAGAGATGTCGTGTATGGTTTGTTGAAGAAACTAGTTGCTAATAATTAATGCATACAAGAATGATCTTCTTCATTAGAGGTATCCATGGTCGTGGTAACAAGGGAAGAGAAAATTGGAACAGGGGCCCTAGAATGCCAAGGTTTTCTATACAATTTGATGCAGACTCACAAGAATTGAGCCAGCTATTCCAAGCTAGATTTTTTAACTGGATTGGACAAGGAGTGGTCCAACCTAGGACAAAAAGGCCTCCTTTCCAAGCCCTACACATCCCTGGTATCCCAGTTCCCCCTCATGTCTCATTACAACTTGAAGTCCCTGAAAATGATAGATGGAAAGAGATTTTCCACCCGACAGTCTCCCAACATCGTGGTTGGCCCAATTTGTCTCTACCTGCTCCTCCTCCACCAGTTAACCAAATTGTCCAAGATGCCCCTGCACACTCACCGATACAGTATTCCCATGAAAGAAAGAGGTTAAAACCTGAAGCCCACCATGCTCATGATAAAGGAAAAGTTGTTGTTGCCCCCTCCTCTCCCTCAAATGACTCTGCCAAATCTGTTTCATCCCACATGCATTTGAGAGATGATTGCTCTCATGTTATCAGTGATATTAGGCCTAAAGGCTCCACACAACATAAGGAAAATTCAGAGAAATCAAAAGGAGACAACAACAACAAGGGGAAAATTGCCTCCCAGAGTGGCAAATATGTTTTTTAAGTGTTTTTATTTATTGATTGTTGAGAATAGTTGACTTCTGAAATTTTTGGACAACACATTATTTTTTGGATATATTGGATATTATATTTTTGGATATGATTTCAAATATCATTGGTATTAATTGTCAAATTATGAGAGTGATGATGGGAGCCACAAGGAGGGATATGTTTGATTGACTAACTAGTTGTGTTTATGCTTGTTAAAGAAACTAAAGGGAGTCACAAGGGGTCCCACCTACTAGTTATTATTTATTAAAGACCCTTATTATAATTTTATTAATTTTCCCCATAAACTAAAAAGTTGGTTGATTTTTAGTTAACTTAACTAAAGAGGTAGTTTAACTATTTCAACTAATTCTGATTGCTTAAAGGCAAAAAGAAAAGGAGGAACAAGAAAAAAAAGAGAAGGAGAAAGCATACTAAGGTCTGCTCTTGAGTTTTATTGAGATAATTTAATTTTCATTAATTATTTAATTCATTAAAAGCCTAATTCTCTTTTATGATAGCAGGGTCCTACTGTAGACAACAACATTCAAGGCTGAATTACATCATTCAGACACTTTCTTTTTAGAGGTGTTGATCTATCTTTGATAGTCTATGTATACTTGTCTGTTTGTGAATTATATTTCATGACTGATAAAGGATATTGTGCAGAGTCGAGTGGGAAACAATCTGTGGCAAGTTGATCCAACTTTTAAAGTTCAGTTTTTACTTTCTGTCAGAAGTCCTTTTGTATGGTTTTCATCAGGGACATCTAAGTTTGACTTTGGTCCAAACTTCCTCAGGGAATTTTGTAAAGAGAACGATTCTTTTGATAAATTTGAATGAAATAAGAGATTGCTTTATGTCTCATATGTATTGATTATTGACTTGGTATTTTTACTTCTATCTCTATATTTATTTATGCATCTGTTATATTCAAAAAATTACATAAATATTGATTTTTCAACAATCTTTTATTTATAAGAAAATCATCCTAAGCCCTTCTAACCAATACTTGTGGATTAGGAAACAATTTTTGATGGCTATAAACATAGGGTGATATTCCAGTCTATGTTCATTTATCCAATTAAGATCTGAAAATGCTTGAGTAAGATCATTCCATATCTTTTCCTCAACAACATCCTTATACCTTGGAAACATGTCAAGGGATATCTTATTGTTTCCAGTTCCTTTAATTCATCATGTTCTTCAAGTCAGTTTCAAGAAACATGTCTATCAATTTGAATGAAGCACGTTGCCAATTGGTTTGAAATATAGCATTTCAAAATGCCTATAGCAGATGAAAGTGGATTGAGTGCTTCCAAGAAAATGCCAATATAGCTCATGAGACAACATTTGAAGTTTCAGATATATCGGTGGGACAAAAACTAAGGTGGGGGCACTAGAGTTTGAAGTCACTGAGCAATCTATTTCTATAGCCACATAGATACCTGATTGTAGTGAAAAGTGGTTTAAATCCATGTCTTTGAATTCTACTTTCTCCAAGGAATTCCTAAAACTTGAATATCAAGGAGAAAACCTATCCAAGGGAGTGCCAAGAAGTCATATGGTGGAGTATTTTGACAAAATGTTGAGAGTTATTAATAGGTACTTCACTTGTGGAGGAAGGTTCAATATCGTTTATCAATACCATATTAGATTGCTACTACACTTTACTGGGAAAGAGTGCATGCACCTTCCATTTTATATTTTCACGAGTATTGGAAATATGTCAGAGAGGGTCCAAGATAAATCTAAGAAAGTGAATACCATTGTTTTTCACTCTGGTTTAATCAAGATGATAGTATTGGAAGAGTTGAAGAAGACCAATACTGACTGGGAGGTTTCCTAGCTGCATTAGGTTTTCAGCCAAATGTTTCTCACACACCAAAGTCAAAAATAAAAACACCTACTCCTTCTTAGAAGACTGTGCACTCAGAGTCAAGAAAAAAGAGGAAGATGACCAGAAGTGATAAATCCATTCATATTATTGATAGAAGAGTTGAAGGTGGTCCCTCACAACCTCCTGATAGAGAAGTTTATCCTATGGAAGAACCTACACCTATGGAGATATCATCAAGTAAAATAAGGAGTCTTAAGGGTAAAAAACTTATATTTTCCCCACCTGTTGTTGCAGAAACAGTGAATCCTAGAAGACCATTCACCATATCGGCAACTAAGCAGAATATTCATGTGGAAGAGGGTACAACAAAAGCCTTAGATCAACAAAAGGATAAACCTAATCCTTCCAAGAATCCAATAGATATTATTGATATCATCTCCCCTTCTCATGAAATTAATCCTACTTTCAAAAGACTCGGGAGGCAACTTAATGATACAAGAGCTGGAAATGAAAAATTGAAGAAGGAAAATCTGGATGCCCGAATCAAGCTGAAGAGTATGTTATATTTATATGACAAGACTATTGATAAAGTAATATATTTGGCTAAGAGATCTCTACCTCTGCATAGGCAACTTAAGAATGTGTATAGACAGAAGAGATCTTGCCAAGATGAAATCATGAGGTTGAAATAAGAATTGCAACCTTTCAAGGAGAAGGTAGCAAAAAGGAATTTGGATATGTTAGCTCGTGTGGCTACTAGAAGAACCACCATGAAAGTATGAATAAATGATATTATTTTTACATCAACATCATTTTTGACATGGTTCACTTTTATGCACATACTTATAACCCGAGTAATGATTTTTTGTCTTAAGTTGAGGTTACCATATTCATATGACTTTTGAAAAAGGTTACTTCATGTTTCAGAATATTGTAGCAGGTTCTGGAAGGGTTTCCCAACTTTTTGTGCAAGTTTTAAACAGTTGAAATCATTTTGTATCTAAAAAAATCACCTACAGGAAAGTTCGCAACACATGTTGCCAAAGGCGCTGCGAACTAGTTGTTTTAGGACAGTTTGTAGCACAGGTGTTGCGAATTGGGTGTCATGAGGATTTTGAGTTGATGAAGACCTCCAAGTGCCAAATTGAGTTCGGATAAGCTCTTTAAAGATCAGTTGCACATCAAGGGCCTCTTGACTCAAGGATCTTCCTGCAATAACGACACATGCATCAATTTGTCAACAGTTTCCTTTAAAGATGCCAACATTTTCCTGCAATATAGCATTCTTGTTACATTTTTTTTGTGCACCTAGTGCCACGCCTTTCTTAGGCATAGAATCTTATGCAGAAGCTAGGTGGCGAATTGTAGAGATATTTTTGGATGTTTTGTTATTTAAGATGCATTGTAACTCTATGAGAGGGTTCAAATGGTTAGATAGTGAGACTCTTATCTTTAGTTTTTCAGCTGTAATAAAGTTTCCAAATGTATGTATTAGATTCAAGGATATTTAATAGTGAATGATCAGTTTCATTTTCTACTGTCACCTTTGTGTTTCAATCTCACTTTGATGTTAGTTGTTGATGAAGGATTCATCATTATGCTTGTTCCTTACTACAAATAATGTAGTCTTGGTTTGTAGTGTTATTATTACTTTTAACAGGAAATTTTACATGATACCTGAGGTAGTCTCACCTAGTGTTATTTCCTTGATCTATTCCAATGAATGAAAGAAGGTCATTTCTCTGACTAGGAAGTTTGTCTTCTTCAAGATTCTCTCTCAGGCTGAGATAAAGGTTGCAGCCACATCCATGACCTTTGTGGCCAACCTCTCCACATAGCAGAAGCAAGTGGATGAGGTCATGGAAGAATACAAAGACATCTTCTCATCACCTACTCGGGTACCTCTTCACTGTCAGGTCAAGCATCCCATCGATCTTACCCCCGACACATTGCTACCCAATGGGCTAGTCGATCATCGCTCTCTACTAGAAAATGAGGAGATCAAGAATCATATCCAAGAACTGGTCCAAAAGGGGCACATCTAACCCAAATCATCACCTTGTGGAATCCCAATCGTGTTGGTGTAGAAGAAAGGTGGGACCTGGTGACTCTGCATTGATTAGCAGACCCTAAATAAAATCACAGGCAGGAACCAGTACCTGATTCCCTTAATCGACGATCTCCTTGATCAACTCAAGGGGGGAAAATACTTTAGTAATATTTATCTGAAGTGTGGATACCATCACATCCCAATAGAGTAGACAGATGTATGGAAAACTGACTTCAAGTCGAAAGAAGATCTTTTTGAATGGTTGGCCATGCCCTTTGGTTTGAAAAATTCCCCAACAACTTTCATGAGGATGATGGATGATATCTTGTGACATTTCACTAATTATTTTGTGTGGGTGTATCTAGATGACATGCTCATCTATCACAAGACTTAGGAAAAATACTTGCAGCATATTCAATAGGTTCTTCACACTCTACGGCAACACAAGCTAAATGCCAACTTGGAAAAATGCTCCTTTGGCATGGATAGGTTCCAATACCTAGAATACATTTTTGATGTGCATGGTGTGAATGCTGATCCAACCAAGATCCAATTCATCCGTGGTTGGTCATCCCCAACCATACTCATTGATATTTGGAGCTTATTAGGCCTTGCCAATGTCTATTGCAGGTTCCTGTTGGGATTCTCCCATATTGCATGGGCCCTCATCCAATAGACAACATTCGATAATATGAAGCAACGCTTGTGCTCAACCCCAGTGCTTTCATTACCTGACCTGCAATATCCCTTTTAGATCGAGATAGATGCTTTAGACTATGCTGTGGGTGCAGTCCTCAGTCAACACGACCACCTCATGGCCTATCATAGTGAGACACTATTAGATGTCATATATAAGTACCCTACTTACGAAAAAGAAATGCACTCCATTATGCAAGCCTGCTGCCAGTGGAGGCATTACATTCTCGGGAAGGAGACAGTCATCCACATTGATCATAAGTCGTTATAGTTCATGTAAACATAAGGAAAGTTGCATAATGATCGCCATCACAAGTGGTACACATATTTGCAACAGTTCCACCTCAACATCAAGTATAAAACAGGAAGTACCAATCGATTCACTGATTTTGTCATTCAACCTCCAGTCGCGACACTCACCATAGTGTTAGACTCTTCCAGCCATGAGAACTCTGGATGGTCCCACCTCTATGAGATAGATCCTGAGTTCACCAACACCTACCAGATGTTGGGTGCAAACACAGTGGTCACTAATTTCCATCTTCAAGATGGGTTTTTGTGTCATCTGGTCCATCTTTATGTTCCATCAAGTGAGCGAGCGAAGATGATTTGTAAATCCCACTATAGTCAGGTGGCAGGACACTTCGGCCTGGAAAAGACAGTGGAAGTGTTGCGGTGACATTTCTACTGGCTAAAACTTTGACAGGATGTTAACAAGTATATGCTCGCATGCACTTCTTATGCTATTGCCAAACTGACCATTAAGAAACAAGAATTGTACACTCCTTTTCCTACTCCTGAGAGGCCCTGGGAATCCATATTAATGGACAACATGTTGAGCCTCTTGTACACCAAGTAGGGAAACATTATATTTTTTGTGATTGTTGATCTCTTTTCCAAGATGGTGATTATGGCTTCCTGCAAGAAGAGCATCACAGTGGAGGCCACTGCCAAGCTCTTATTTGAATGAGTGTGGGTACACTTTGGGATCCCACAAACCATTATCTCATATCAGGATAGTCGGTTCATAAACACATTATGGTCGAGCCTATGGTCACTTTTGGACACCAAGCTCATGAATTTCGCTGCCTTCCACCCCGATACAGATGGCCAAACCGAGGTCGTCAACCGGATGATCATGCACATCTTGCACATGTACAATTCCAATCACCCCCACACCTGGGATGATAATATTCCCTATGTTCAACACAACTACAACAAATCCATACATAGCTCAACCAGCCACAACTCCTTTCAGATGGGTTTGGAATTTCAACAATTAGGTCCCATGGATGTTGCACTAACCCTTGCGGCCACCCAAATAGACTCATCTCATGCTCCAACTGAAGCTGACAAAGCCACCTGGTTCATTGAGCGGATCCAGCACATCCTTCAACAGGTTCAGGATATTTTATAGAAGTCCATTGCCAAGTACAACTTACAAGAAACACCATGATCAACATCAGGTGCCACACCAGTTTTAGGTGGGATACAAATTTTGGTTGCACTTGTAGAAAGAATGCCTTACAGGGCCTCATCAGAAGCTTTGTCCACTCCGTTATGGACCTTACACCATCACCAAGGTTGTGGGTGACAATGATTTTGAGCTCAACCTCCCCCCTTCCTTGGCTTGTGTTGATATTGTCTACCCTTTTGATATTATGGTAGTTGTAGGAGGTATTAACCTCTACGTGTAACCTTTGACAATACCAGAATATTCCAGGAAGCAAGAGAAACCCTAAACAGATGTGTAGAAACTCTAGAAGACATATCAACTCAATAAAATAATTAATATTTAAGTGTTAACCTATAAAAGAAGAATTCGTCCTGGATAGGTGACAAAGAGAACTATAAATAAGAGGGTGCTAGAGCTCATTTGTCATTCACACTCTCACAACTGCATAAAGACTAGTGGTGCACAAGTTTGGAGAGGGAGTGCAGTTGCAGCTACTGCAACTAGGATTTTGGTCTTTGGTTATGGTTTGGACTTTATGTTTGGTATGCTATCCTTAGAAAGAGATACGTTACCTTGTTTGGCTGTTGGTTTTAAGATCTTCTTCCAGAATTATTCTGTTTGTCAAGGTTAAATGTGCTCGGGGGTGGTTGGGTGAAAATATTTCTATATTGTCAATGGAAAAATGAGCACATTTATTTTATTCTAACAGGTTATGGGCCCACACTATCTTCAAACAGTATAGCCACTGGAATATAGGTTGGGAAGTGATTTGTTAAGCTCATTGTGGCACAAGTTACAATTGCAACTAGGTTTTCTTATTATGGAGCTACAACAAACCCTAACCCTTGTGTTCAGGTACTTATAGTGAATAATTTGACCTAATTCCTTGACATACTAGTGCACCCTAACCTAGCGCACCTATTGGTACCCTCAACTAGCAAAAATGTCAGGTTTGAATTTTTGGTCAAAGTTAAAGTCAAAGTTTGACTGGTCAAATTCAAAGGTTCACTGATCAAATTCAAAGTCAAAGGTTGACTTCTGGTCAAATTGATTTTGTGATCAAAGTTGAAAATTTTAGAGTTTTTATATAGTTTCAGATTGGAAGACAAGTTGGACGATGCTACAAGACTCCAAAGGTATGCACTTGTATATGTTATCCAAGTTATATCATCTAGAAAAATGTGAGTGTGTTTGTAGGGAAAGTACTAGAGACCTTGTCCAAGCTGTAATCTTGGATTCAGTGCATTTAGAGGAACAAGTGCACCCTCCATAGCAGTGAGGCTTCAGGTTCCAGGTTTGATTAAATTGTTAAAATTTATATATATCAAGGGTGGTAGTTTCTACATTAAAAACTACCAAAGCAGTCTTTGAAAGATTCTATTATTTCTAGGTGCAATGAATACTTAACTACATATACTACTAATATAGATTCTTATTGTATGCGTTCACAAGATAAACTAACATCTCCTCTAGATATATATTTATTGTTTTCTCTTGTTTTTCTTGTTCCAGGTGGGTACCCTTGTGAAATATGTTTGATGAACAATCATTGTGGAAGTTGTCATAGAAGAAGTTTATAAGAATGACACAATTGCCAGATAAGAAGAAATCAGAACATATAGAAACAAACTTAAAGAGACTCAGAGGAGTCAGACTCGAAGGAAGTCAGAAATCAAAAGGAAACCAGAATAGGCTTGTGACACTTTTCAGAAAGAAAAAAGAGATGCAACAGATGGAAGCATGGAATCTCTTAGATGGAGGGAGTTGATCATATAATTCCAAAAGAAGAGCATGCATATTTCTCATTAAGGCATGAACCTAGGATTATGAGGGAGCTAATTCCCAATGATATGATCCATTGAAGAAGAATCCATAAATAGTATTAAGTATCTATCCATGTTCTTCATTGGAAGTAGCAGCCATGATAAGAAGCACATGTTCAGTTTGACTATAGAAGAAGTCTTCTTCGGAAAGAAGCCTTGAATATCCATGGTTGTCCATCTACATTTATGTTCTTATGGAAGAAGGAAAAATTTGGATCCTTCAGGAAAGAAGGGCATGTAAACTATAGAATATTCCATGGACTCCAACATTGAAGAGAAACATGAGAAAGAACATGAAGATTCCAAGAAAGAAAGAAAAATAAGAACAACCAATAGAACCAGTTTTAACCCACTAGAATTATTCAAGTAGAAGGAATGGAAGGAAGTTTCAATGAAGAACAATGTATGTGAGAAATTGCGAAAAATACTTAAGCATTGACAGATACAAGGCGAGACTCAGGGATAGAGGGTTCTCCTAGAAGGAGGGAGAGGACTATGATGACAACTTGTTGCAGTGACTAGACATTCCTCTACTTGAGCCATTATATCTCCTGCAGTATCCATGGGTTGGAGTTTACATCAGATGAATGTAAAGACTGTTCTTCTCAAATAGAGTAATTGAAGAAGTGTATGTAGAGAAACCTCAAGGTTTTGAGGTATACCAAAAAGAGACCCTTGTATGCAAATGGAAGAAGACCTTGTACGGATTCAAGAAAACTTGGTGCAGAGCCTCTCATGTACAAAATAAGTGTGGTGAAAACTTCCTATGACAGAGGACGTATATTGAAATGGTTCTTTAGAAGTCCAGGATGATGGATTGAAAATCCATGGCAAACTCCCATGATGAAATATCTAAAGAAGTTGAGAGACTCTGATCCAGTAGACCCATCTCTGTATCGACAATTGATTGGATCATTAATGTATTTGGAGAATACTCAGTCGGATATTTTCTTTGTGGAGTGTTTGAGTTATGATATATAGTTGCATGGATTTATTGATTCAAATTAGGTAGAGAGTGCATATGACAGAATAAGTGCTACTTGGATATGTTTTAGTTTGATCTTTTCCATGATGTCATCGGATAGTAGGAAACATGAATTTGTTTCACTCAGTACTACAGATTGCAGCTTGTGATTCTTATATGAAAGTAGTGTGGCTCCGTAAGTTGGTTTCTATACTTTTTGATCAGGTGTTGGATTCAATCATGATATATTGTGATAACTAGAGCTGTGTGAAGCTTTTAGAGAACTTGGTGTTTCATGACAGGTAGAAGCACATTGAGATCAATTATTATTTTCTCTATGATAGATTCCAGAGGGGAGAAGTGGTTCTCCAGTATATCTTCAAAGATGAGCAAATAACACACATTTTGGTAAATCCTTTGTCCAGGATAAAAATTTTGCATACTTAAGGGAAAATTTGGTACTCGTGGAGATGAATTCCTTATTGGAAAAGGAATATATTACTCCCAGGTTGGGAGGGAGCATTGACATGTTATTGATTTATGGGAAGTCATTTTCCAGTTCAAAAAATGATCAGACAGTCATTTTCATAATGAAAATAATCCGATAGATTGTTTATGTACCATAGACAGTGATTCCCCTTGTGGTTGGTGTGGGGGAATGGCCTAGGACATTCATTCTTCTTGGAAGTCACTCTAAGTAGTGGTCAAGAAGAATGGTCCACCTCTCTGAGCACTCATTCTTTCGAAGTTCACAATTGTGAGCAATTTCAAAGAATGGTTCATTATAGGAGGTTGGTGCAGGACAATCATTTCTATTATGAAATGGTCCAAAAAGTCATTCCCTAGGGCAGACTCATTCTCTCCAGGTTGCACTGTGATTAGTGTCATAAGAATGGTCCAAGTTCAATAATTAGGGACAGGAATTCCATAGGGAAGAATCATTCTCTCCAGGTTGCATTGTGATTAGTGTTGGAGGAATGGCCCAGTTAGGTGAATGGTCCAGGCTAAAAAATCAGGGACAATTATTATTCTATGCTTGGGAACAATAGTCCATATAGCCCATGGCTGATGTTTTTACTTTTTGAGGGCAGATGCTCTTCCAGATATCACAAATGTGAGTGAAGGAATGGCTCAAATGACTCATTTTGTATCATGATATTGTTTATGCAGGTTGATATTAGATGATATGATTGTTGTGGAGACTGTATGTCTCTAGACAGTAGTTGTATGCTACTGTGATGGATGTGATCCACTAATACTGAGTATGTGTCACTGGTTAGTCATCGTGTGCTACTAGGAGTGGTTGTTTACCACTGGGTAGTAGTTGTGTACCACTATGGATAAACATAGTTGTGTTCTATTGTGTGGCATTGCTAAGATCTCCATGGAGACCACCACTAGTGTTGGAGATGATTACTAGCTATATGGATAGTTAGTGTGTTGGTGGACAAAAATTATCCTTGTGGAGAATGGTCCAAGTTAACAAATTGTTGACATATCATGGGCTAGTAATTTCCTAAGGCATAAGTTGTAGCCCAATTAGGAATATAGTTCAGAACCAATATTCTCCTGAGGCATAGTTATTGGCCCGATCAGGTTGAATAGTCTTCCCCCCTAAGGACACGACGTCCCAATTAGGGTGGTTGATATGAGACCAATATTTTCTAAGGCATATAAGTAGAGATGGATCTCTATGGTACATATGACCCGATTAGAAAATAGTCCAAGACTGACATTCCTGTAGGAATGGTATCTGTAGCCCATGGCGTGGATTTCAGCATCTGTTGGGACAGACATCCTTCTAGGACATATGTCTGAATTAGAAGAATGGTCCTTGTATCGCTTTATGGAGTGAGTGACTTATTCAGCATCATGTCTGATTACTCGTGTGGAGTATGGATTTGAGAGATGACGTAGTTGATGCTATCAGATGATACTAATAGTGGTGATGTTGCTCGTGAGTTGATCTACGTGATCATGAGATAACATGTGTGGCTATGATGATGTCACGGGTTGAATGGGCTATTTCTGATCAATACCATTTCCTTTAATACCTCCCTAGCTAGGGGGGAGTGTTGATATTGTCTACCATGTTGATATTATGGTATCTGTGGGAGGTATTAACCTCTGTGTGTAATCTTTGACAAGACTAGAATATTTCGAGAAGAAAGAGAAACCCTAAACATATGTGTAGAAACCCTAGAAGACATGTCGGCTCAATAAAAGAATTAATATTTAAGTGTTAACCTCTAAGAGAATAAGTTGGCCTAGATATGTGACAAAGAGCACTATAAATAAGAGGGCGCTAGAGCTCATTTTTCATTCACACTCTCACAACTATATAAATACTAGTGGTGCGCAAGTTTGGAGAGGGAATGTAGTTGTAGCTACTACAACTGGGATTTTGGTCTTTGGTTATGGTTTGGAATTTAGGTTTGGTATGCTATCCTTGGAGAGAGATACACTACCTTGGTTGGCTATTGGTTTTAAGATCTTCTTCTGGAATTATTATTTCTATCAAGGTTAAATGTGCTCGGGGGTGGTTGCATGCCTATGGTTGGGTAAAAATATTTCTATATTGTCTATGGAAAAATGAGCACATCTCTTTTATTATAACAGGTTGCACCCAATGCTCAATGTGGACCTCCTTCGATCTTATTTTCCACCATTATTGGACACCTCGGAGATAGCAGAACAATTGACACCAATAGAGATCAACCTCGACTACATGAAATAGGAATCCATTGATAATATCATGGACACACAGGTCAAGGGCACTCGCCAGTAGAAAATCCAACTTTATTGGGTTATCAAAGTAGGGCAGTTCCTGCACCAAGGCAAGTGGCTCACACAGAACCAAATTCAGTAGAAATTTCCTCATCTAATGGGGGCGCTCAACGTAATGGAGACCATTGCTTCCTAAGGGGGGATTATTGATCCTGGAGGATCTCAGTTTCCACCCACCTTTTCCAACTGGATCAAAATAGTTTTTTGGCAACTTACTATTTTTAGCAATTTTTTGGGTCCCAAACTTCTGGGGTCATTTTGAGGGCCTAAACAACATTTATTTCATGATAGGGCACCTCAATGATAAACAAAGGTTTTGATTGAGCACCCTAAATGAATATCCTCGTCAATAGATTTCCAACGATCTATCGTTCACCCTAAACAGAGTTTGTATGCAAAAGTTACAACCGTAGGAAGTTGATGTACTAACTTACCCGAATGGTGCCCACATGACTTTTGGTGCTTCATCTCCTAGGGTTAGGTTTTTGGATGTCTAGGTTTTTGGAATTCATGTTTATTGTAAAAAGGCCTTTAGAGCCTCATTGTTCTCATCTTCTTATGAATGAGCATAGTCATCACATCTCTTCTCAGAGATAAGCTACCACCATTCTAGCAAGCTTGTTTTCAGTCTACATTTACAGTTTTCAGCATATTTCTTATTTAATAGAATTCAAGTTTTACTATATCTCTATTATTCTTCATTAGGTCTCTTTGTTAATATTATAAATATGTGGTTTCATTGCATTCTTCTCATAAATATGGATCATGATCACCATCTTGGCTTATTTAACTCTTTCACAAGCTTCCAAGCATGTGGTTGGGCACTGCATCATGATGTGTGCTCTAATTTATTCCTTGATACCACTGATGAAACATTCTTTAAAAAAGGAATCAGATAGGACCTTAGTGTGAATTGCCAATTTATCAAAAGGCCCAATAAATTCAATAATTGTGCTTGTTTGGAGTAATTTTGACATCCATCCTGGATAGTGAGTGTCACATTCAAAAAAAACATTAACGGCCTTCACAAATTGGGTACAAACAATGTAGTCTCCATAATATTTCTTGTACCATTACCATCATTATCAATGTTTCGAATCCAAATATAAGACCCCCACTTTAAATTTCAGTAGGTTTATTAGTAATACCATAGAAAGAGAATTTGTGTTCCATTTGGGTAACCCACCCTAATGAATTGGAACCATAAAATGTGTTCATGTCCTCTTTTGGAAATATATGCTACGAATTATACCCCAGAAAGGGTGTGTGATGACTATGTTTACCCTAAAACGATGTATCAAGGTGTGGTTCATCATTTACTAAAGATTATCCTAAAAGTGGATATGTGTTGAGTTTTATCCCCTTGTCTTTTATGGAGGCTAATAGTGATCATAGAAATTATTTGAGCTCCACCCTATGGTTGGTAATCTATTGGGACATTTGTTAGGAAACCTATGAGGATATTTCAACACTATGGTGATTAATTGTTTCTTGAAGCTAAGAAATTTTGAAAGCTTTAGGTATTTATTTTACATATCCTCATTGGTTTTCATGTTGTGAGTATGGGAAATGGGACCTCTTAAGACCCTACCAAAGTGTTATTCTTAACTTATCTCAATACAACTGCAAGCTGGAGGAGAGTCTTTTGAGAGGTATCACCAAAACTTATATGGTGGGTCACAAAAAAAAGGCTATTAAAGAGGTGTACCCATACAATTAGCACAACACAAGGCGTATTTAGAGATAGGTCTCCCATAATGTTGCTAGTAGGACCTAGAATGTTGTTCTTATTTTTATGCTTGTGAGAGTATTACTATACTAATAGAATTCTCAAATTCCTTTTAGATGAAAATACGTAGGAATTTCACTGGTGAACTACAGAGGTTAGGTCTTAAGGATCCTAAAGAGAAAGGAGTATTAAGTGTTATATCTCAATAATATATTGAAGTGGAACAATATTACTCGGTCAAATATTTCATGGCACTAGCTAAGGAGGGCAGACCATACACTGGTATTTTTTTTTTTTTTAAGTAAAAAGATGGAACCTGTTATATTACCATAAGAAAAATAGAGTAGCTATTTGTGATGCCAGCTGTCCCACCTAAACAGGAAACCGGGACAGCTGGGCATCCCTTTCCATGTGTTACCCCATTCACAAAATTAACAAAATTAACAGTGCGTCGTCCTGCCCGAAGGAAACCAGGACTATCAGTCATGAAGATGGAACTGGATGTCATGAACTAGTTCTAAGAAAACTGAGAGATAACTGGCTCGAAGCCTAAATTATAGCAAAAAAAGAAAATTCTATTCTTGAGCATCATTTAACCTTTGAGCCTGCGTGCTTGTCCTCGTCCTCGTGCAGCCGCCATCCTGGTAGGAATGCATAGGCCTACACGCATGTTGGGCATTGTCTCTTTGGAAGAGTTCTGGAGTGAGCCGCAAAGAGCATGTTGAGTCTCTGGTCAATTCGTGGGAGGCGAAAGATCTGATCATCCAAAAGACTCCTCACCTCAAAAATGGTTGCTCCTGGATGTGGCTGTCAATTGACCCCATGGGAGTGGTCTCGTCTGCTTCATGATGCGTGTGCACCTGTTGATTGTGTGCTTGCAGCGCTTCCTCCATGGGTGGTTTAGGAGAAATCTCCTCTTCGACATAGCACGTGGGGTAAGGCTCTTCTAAGCTGGTGGTGTTGGGGCCAGGTAGAATGCTTGCAGGTGGAGGCTTGTTGTCTGGACCAAATTCTAAAGGTGGGTTCCAGTTATCCAACACTGTGAACAGAGTGTGCTCGGGGATGCTCTCCAAGCCATCCTCCGGGGTAACTTCTTCCACGTAC
>JASDQU010105768.1:184985-196555 GCA_032191745.1 Picea mariana | reverse complement strand
CATAGGTTTACCCACTGAATGAAAGATCTGTGTTTTATTTATAGTCATTGGAACACATATTTAACCTAAAATTAATATGCTAAAATACAAAGGCATGTTGGCTTAGGAAAGATCTTTGATACCACTTGTAGTGTTCCTAAACCCTTAGAATTGAAACACAAACCAAGTAAACAGATATTATAATGAAAAAAAAACAAATACAAAATACAAGTATGATGAAATATGTGAAGTATACCTGTGTATTATGATAATAACGAGAAATAA
This sequence comes from Picea mariana, assembly GCA_032191745.1. Lineage (NCBI taxonomy): Eukaryota > Viridiplantae > Streptophyta > Pinopsida > Pinales > Pinaceae > Picea > Picea mariana. The sequence continues at coordinate 196,291 of JASDQU010105768.1, read as the reverse complement.
AGCAATACTAATTTGCCTCTTAAGGTGGGGTGACCTTTCATTGAGAAAAGCTCCAAATAAAACAATACTTGACTAAACATTCCATAGTGTCCTAGCTCTTTAAGTAGATTCTCAATAGAAAAACCCTAACTACTTGTGGTCCCTTCATTAATAAGTACCAACTAACTAGTGAACCTTATTTAATAAAGATGATTATTTTACATTAAATAACTATCCACTACTATCTACCATGTCTTATTTAAAGAATATGTCCACATACATTAATTGACTAACTCCTAAATAGCCTAAGTAGGGAAGTTAGGGTAGAACCCTAACAGATGGTCCAATGATAAAGACAATAAATCCCTTGATGATGAGTGGAGTGTCCACTCAAAACATTCAAAACATTGATATGTTCTAAATCCAACATAATTTGTTACCATAAAATGTCATTAATAACATAATCTCCCTCTTTATGTTGTAATGTCACCACCCATTTTTATTTATTTTTAATAGAGAATGCCATCATGACTAAAACTTCTACTTCCTATTCATTTTGTTAGATAATGTCATCATGGCTCAAAATTTGGTTTCCTTGATATTAAACACACAAACAATTTTTCCTCGACTTATGATTTAAGGGATATTAACTTAACTTCACTCAAAATTAAGGTACCAGTTGATTATAATTTCTGAGAGACATCACAAGAATATGGATTTAAAAAAAAAATTGTCTATATACTATAATCTTATAGATTTGTGGCATAGTCTTTCATGATAGCGATACTTTAAACATTATACGATTTGGACTTTATTGGGTAATCATTACCAAAATCCAATGATAAAAGAATTGTTGCAATTGCAATTTTTTATTTTTGAATTTGCATTTTTTATTATAAAAATTGATTCAATGCCCTCAAAAACCCCTGTTGGATTGTGCAATCTTGAAAATTGATATTTGTAATTCCAAAAATTCTTCTGAATTTTTTTCTAGATTTTGAACAAAATTATAAAAAAATCCAAATAATAACATGCTTAAATCACTAGAAATGATTATTTTAAAATTGTGGTAGAAGTACCTTTGAAGGACTCTAATACTCATGGAATGAACCAAATATCTGAAATAAATAGGATAGCATAAATGAATTCACATAAATTGAAAATAATATATCGAATATGTAAACCATTGATATGATTGTTGATTGCAATCACTTGACATTATATATATATATATATATATTGAATGGTCACATGTGTGAATAGGCATGTGTACTTTGATGATGATGATGATGATGATGATGATGACGACATTGTGTATAAGTATATATTGAATGTTCACATATATATGTATACATATATATATTGAATGGTCACATGTGTGAATAGGCATGTGTACTTTGATGATGATGATTATGATGATGTTATGTGGATATTTGAATTGCATTAACATCAAGTAAAGATTCATAGCTCCTTCGTGATCTATACAAATTATTATAGACATTGAGGAATATGTGAGTAAAAAATGACAAAGACAATTAATATTATACGACATTATGTGATAAACAAAATTAATAAAAAAATCCATGTACTAAGATTAATTGATCAAGTTAAATTCTCACAAAAAGTAGAAGAACTAGGAAAATAAAAATATACAATCAAAACAAAATGAATTTTAATCCAATTTTAAAATTTTAAATGATAAACAATGATCAGTTTTATAAGTTTCTATTCTTAACCTGATTAGATGATACTTCATTATTTATTCATAAACACAAAAAATAGTTATAAAATGACTAAATTATAAATCATTATACTTCAATCAAGCCTAAAAAACTTGGAACAAATGGTGAACTATAGAATTCAAAACAAATGATGTTCCTTCATATAAAAACTTTATTTAACACCTCAAAGTATCCATTAAAGCATCTATACCACACCTCAAAGTAGTCATGAAGACACCCTAACCACAATGTAGAATAGTAGAATAGCCATAAAGATACTGGATTATCTAAAAATAATTAATAAAATTCAAATCTCTCTCCACAACTTAACTCTAAATAATATTTATGTGAAATGAATCCCTAATTAAATAAAACTAAAATCTCATCAAATTTCATCATCTGCACACTTTATATATCTCACAAGTAAAAATAACAAGTTCACATGACAAACAAAAACATCCATTATTTTAAATAAAAGTAAATTAGTTAAAAAGAGTATTTAAATATATTATTACAAAGGCACACTTTATATATCTCATTATTTTAAACAAGTAAAAATAACAAGTTCACATGACAAACAWAAACATCCATTATTTTAAATAAAAGTAAATTAGTTAAAAAGAGTATTTAAATATATTATTACAAAGGCACACTTTATATATCTCATTATTTTAAATAAAAGTAAATTAGTTAAAAAAAATATTTAAATATATTATTACAAAAGCACACTTTATATATCTCACAAGTAAAAATAACAAATTCACATGACACACAAAAACATTCATTACTTTAAATAAAAGTAAATTAGTTAAAGAGAATATTTAAATATATTATTACAAAGGCATTGCATAACATTGTATTCCAAACCAATAAAGGAGGAGAAATATTAATTATATTATCTTAATCAATACCATTGTAATGTTGTACATCTATAGACATATATGTCAATATTAGCATACCAAACTAAAATCTCATCATCTGCACACTTTACATATCTCACAAGTAAAAATAACAAATATTAGCATACCAAACTAAAATCTCATCAAATTTCATCATCTACACATTTTACATATCTCACAAGTAAAAATAATAATGTCAATATTAACATACCAAACTAAAATCTCATCATCTGCACACTTTACATATCTCACAAGTAAAAATAATAAATATTAGCATACCAAACTAAAATCTCATCAAATTTCATCATCTGCACATTTTACATATCTCACAAGTAAAAATAACAAATTCACATGACACACAAAAACATCCATTATTTTAAATAAAAGTAAATTAGTTAAAGAGAGTATTCAAATATATTATTACAAAGGCAGTGCATAACATTGTATTCCAAACCAACAAAGGATGAGAAATATTAATTATATCATCTTAATCAATGCTATTGTAATATTGTGAATCTAGACATATGTRTCAATATTAGTATACCACACAATAATTAATAAAATTGCAAAGTAGTTAAAACTAGACATRAATTAATAAAATTGCAAAGTAGTTAAAACTAGACATGAATTAATAAAATTGTAAAGTAGTGAAAATTAGACATGAAAATTCATATATATGTTAATAATAATCTCATAATTGATATGAATTTAATAACAATTGATAAAGGTGGATCATAAATTATCTCTATTAAATTGTTTTTTATTTTAATTTGAATGATATTTTGTTTTATTTGATGTTTGGTATACAAACGTCAATTAAATCTCATTCACAACATCATATAAATTATATACCTAGTTATGGATTTTAATACATTAAATCATTGACATATATCAAATGATAAATAGATTAATTATTACTAACTCTTAAATATTTCAATCTTTTAGATTGTTTTTGGTTTCAATTTAAATAAAATTTTGTTCTATTTGATGTTTGTTAGATAAACACCAACTAAATCTCATTCGCAACATTACACAATTATATACCTAGTCATGGATTTTAATATATTAAATCATTGACATATATCAAACGATAGATGAATTATTACTAACTTTTAAACATCTCAATCACTTTCTTTCCTACAACTTTGCATGTAACAATATATTAAACAAACCCAACATCACACAATTATATACCTAGTCATGGATTTTAATATATTAAATCATCAAGACATATATCAAAATAGATGAATTATCACTAACTCTTAAACATTTCAATCACTTTCTTTCCTACAACTTTGCATGCAACAATATAATATTTACACCAATTAAACAAATCCATAAAAATGCATAATAATCATTAGAAATATATTATGTATGTGCATGTTATCTACATTAATTATCACTAACTCTTAAACATTTCAATCTCTTAGATTGTTTTTGGTTTCAATTTGAATAATATTTTGTTTTATTTAATGTTTGGTAGACAAATGTCAGCTAAATCTCATTCACAACATTACACAATTATATACCTAGTCATGGATTTTAATATATTAAATCATTAACATATATCAAATGATAGATGAATTATCACTAACTCTTAAACATCTCAATAACTTTCTTTCCTACAACTTTGCATGCAATAATATATTAAACAAACCCAACATCACACAATTATATACCTAGTCACGAATTTTAATATATTAAATCATCAAGACATATATCAAACGATAGATGAATTATCACTAACTCTTAAACATCTCAAACACTTTATTTCCTACAACTTTGCATACAACAATATAATATTTACACCAATTAAACAAACCCATAAAAATGCATAATAATCATTAGAAATATATCATGTATGTGCATGTTATCTACATTCACTCTCTTTGAATCAAGTCAAATAACTTATATAAGCATTACACACATTCACTTTGTTTGAATCAAGTAAAATAAAATATAATAACAATTCACTCTCTTTGAATCAAGTCAAATAACTTATATAAGCATTACACACATTTGCTTTGTTTGAATCAAGTCAAATAAAATATAATAACAATTAATTTAATTTGGTTAAACATCTCAATCATTTTTTTTCTTACAACTTTGCATGAAACAATATAGTTGTTACACATTATTTTCCTCATTTCTGTGACTGTTAATGATGTAAACCTATATGTTGCCTTCACATGGGTCAGTGGCTTGAATTCTTGAAGAAAGAAGGGAGAAGAACTTTCCCTGAGAGAAGAAATTGTATTTTCCTTTGTAAAAACCCTATTAAGAAAGATTTCTGCAGGCTGCACTATACACATGGTGTGGCGATGCCTGATTTCTACACCTTGCTCTAAAGCTAGGTTGCGGAGTTTTTGCAAGTTTCTCTATAGCTATGGTGCAGAAATTCCTGTACGCGGGAAAAACGAGCATCTTTTTTATGCTTATAGAAAGATAAACTTCTATGGTGAGGTGGCCTCCGAACGGTTTGGATCTTACTCACTTTCATGATTTAGTGGGATCATCCTAACCTCCTCACCTTATCCTCTTCAGCTTATAAAAGGAGAGGAGCTCTCATGGAGAGAGTTAGTTGAATTTGGCTTGAGATTGTTAGCTTGGTTAGAGTGGCTTTGAGATTTTCTTTGTCAATATAGATTGTGAGTAGCTATCAGATCTACAGTCTCAGAATCCGTGGATTAGAAGTGTGTGGGAAGCAAGGAACTGTTGGAAGGAACCTGACGACATCAAGGCATCTGGTTGTATCTTTATTTCACATTCTTTAATACAGGTATACTTTTCTTTCCTATATGAATCTTATTTGTCCATATTGTATGATTCCTTGATCACATACATAGCTTCATATCAAGTAGGCTCTGTTATTCTTGTCTTCATTGACTTGTGTTCTCTTGTAGATATTTCTCCATAAGCCTCGTGACGGAGCTTGGATTGCATTAGCAAAGTCAGATCTTCGATATTTAAAAGGCATGTTCTAGATCCATTTATTATTTGATAATTGAAATCTAAGGAAAGAGTAGTGCACTGTCTTGTTTTGTTCTAGTTTCGTAGTGAAGCTAGGGGGATTGATTTGTGTCCGCACTTAACAATTAGCCCGATAAAAAAATTGGCGACTCCATTGGGGAACAGATTGTTTTCCTAGTTTGTCTTTTTTACTTGCTTTGATTGCTTGGGTTCTATTTTCTAAGTCACTAGGAGTTCCATCTTGACTCTCTGACTGTTAAAGTTCACTGAGAAAACCTTCATACTTTTTATTTTTTCCATTTTTATTTGATTTCTGCACCCTTCTTTGGGGGACAATGCGGTGATATAGGATCACCACACCCTATTGTTTGAAACAGTGCAGAGTTTCCGCACTGTATTTGTTGTCTAGCCTGCGGCGACCCGAGATCGTCGCACTGCGTTAGTCTGATAGCCTGCGGAAATTGATTTTTATTGGTTTTTCTTGCCCAGATCTGTGATATAGGTTCTAGGGTGAATTTTTGGGTTTGATTATAGTCTGTTTACAGTCTGCTTGATAGTATTTGAGCTGCTTTTAGTCATTTTTTCTTTGTTTTAGCTTGTTTTCTCTTGAAAGATTTGATCTCTTTCTTTGAGTTTCTTTCAGTTACAAAGCTTTGTTTTTCTTTAGAATTGTTTAGTGAAAAGAACACTTCTTTTTATGAATAACTTGTGCTAAAAGAGAAACTTTGTTTGGGTCGTGTTTGTTTTTAAGTGATTTGCTATTTCTTTTAGCTATCTTTGAAATAAAAAGGTTTAATTTCTTTCTTTATATTAGAATGGGGGAATCTTTGCATTTGAAGTAGTGAAATTGCATGGTTTTTGACATTTTTTGGTCTTGAATTCTGAAATTTTTTCCCCCTCATGGTCGGGGGGGGGGGCAAGAATCATGTATTGGTGTACAGTCTATTTTTCTCACTTCTTGAAGATCTTTATATTGATGAGTTTAGTATATTTTGGGGACATTGTGCATTTGGGAATGATAAATGTTTTCTCCTTCTCGTAGCATAGCTTTCATCGAAATGAAAAGATTGCATCTTCATCTCTTTGCATAACTTTTGAGTCAGTCAAAACACCATATTGTCCACACCATCTTCCTTTTGAGTAACAACAACCTTAAAAATAAAGCGCTTTTAAAAATTGATTAGATATTTTTATATTTTCTGGTAGCAAACCTACATTAGCTTAGGGTGTAGGGCTTTGGAATAGGTGTGAAAGATAACTTTCCAAAGCTGCAAACAAACATAGAATCTTGTGTTAGGGAGCAGTGAAATCCACTTGCTACATTTTGTCCTGGGAAGCCCTTCTCACACAAGGGTCAAACCTGAGGTCGCATTATGACTGACAAAGTTACTCACCCTGCTTTTTTGGTCTCGGTGTAGAGATTGCGCGTATTATGGGGGTCACTTGAAGGTATACCCACAATGATGAGTGGAAGCATTTCGAGTTGATTTCGGGCTAGATACCATGACTTTGCGCATGGATTAGACTGTCGATTGTTTCCCCAAGCATCACTGTAGTAATTGGTGAATTTAGTGGCCTATCTCTTTAGGGTCTTTACATGAGGTGACTGTGGAGGGGCAAGTCTTCACGATACCTGGAATCGACGTTGACCAAACTCACTCGGGATCCTTGGAGGGTATACCCACAATTATGTGTGGGAACTTGCACCAGGGCATAAGTTCGTTAAGCAGGTCGTCAATGTAACTTTTCCACCCGCTCTATCTCAGCCCCTTCTTATATTGTTCTCGCTACATTGGATTTCATCACCAACTAGTGTGTTCATTGTGAGAAGGTTTTGTTTTCTTGTTTGCTTACTAGATTTTTAGCGTGTGTTGTTTGTTTTCCCTAGCAGACTCTAGGTTGGATCTTTATTTAATGGCATCAGTTCCCAGAATGACCAATGAAGGAACTCCTTTTCCAGGGGAACCTTTTGTTTTCCCTTCTTACAGAAACATTGGTCCTCCTCACATCGCTAATTTGAGCCTTCCAGGCCTCACGATTGGATTGTCGATGTGGTTGTTTTCCACTTAGGTAATCCCGAATGAAGCTAGTGCGTCAGTTGTAAGAACTTCCCCCAAAGAACGCCAACCTCTTGTTGATCCTTCACCTTCTTCACCAGTAAGATCTTCTTCACCTTCTTCACTTGCAAGGTATTTTTCCATTTCATCTTTTTCGTTGAGTGAAAGCTCTAAAGATAGTAACCCGGTGGATAAGAAGAAGAAGAAAAGGAAGAAGAAGAAGAAGAAAAATAAGCAGGATCTACACCTCCAACCACTGCTAAACATGTTGGAAAGAAACCGGTTACTGTTAATCGTGTTGGGAGTGTTGATGATGCCAAGATCACCCAAACCCGTAAACCCAAGTACCCTTGTAGGCTTTGTAAGGGTAACCATCTTCTTAAGGATTTCCCTAGTATATCCAAGGTTATAGAAGAATGGTCTACAACTCCTTTCCAGTCCATGTCGTTGGCCTCTGAACAACATGCTAACGACCCCCCGTCAACTAGTCAAAATACTGTTGGGAAGAAGAAAATCTAACTCACATTTTCCCTCGTATGGATGAAGCCTTGAAATTACTGGAAGACATGACTGTTTCATAGCCTCAAATTCCAGGTACTTACCGTAAGCTTTATCTCAACCCCTCTATAGTTGATGGAATGATTAATCCAATCCCTTCGTCGGTCAATCCAGTTGATCATGTTGTCAATATGGTCACGTCCTTAGTTGAATCAGTTGACAAAGTGGTTGATCCGATCCCATCCTCAATCAATCCCACTCTCCCGCCAGAGAGTGAAACCTAAGCGGTCGATCTGTTTCCACCTGTTGACCCCATTCTACCCTTGGAGAATGAAACCCAAGTGGTCAATCTGATCTCCTCATCGGTCGATCCTACTCTCCTGCTAGAGAGTAAACCCGATACTGCCCATGTTTTTCTGGTTGATATAGAATCTACCATGCTGAGGGGTATTCCTCCTTCTTCCACAGAACCCCCTCCAAGAAAAGAGGCCATCCTTTTTTTATTGGGGTTTTCTAACTGGACCTCATCTCCCCTCTCACATTCCTTTCCAGATTACAGTACAGGTTTGTGGTCATGACATTCCCCAGACGCTGATAGATGAAGGTGCGTCCATTAGTATTTTTTCCTCTATTGCTTGGCAAGATTTGGGTTGTCCTCAGCTTGCGTCGGTTATGCAAAATCTATTAGCTTTTAACAGAAGAACCAGTCAACCTTTAGGGACCCTTCCTCGGTTTCATGCAACTTTGGGAGAGAAAACTATCTTTATTGATGTCATGGTATTCCAAGACCCCTTGGATTTCGCTCTACTCCTTGGGCGAGATTATGTTTATGCCATGAAAGCTATTGTTTCCACTCTTTTTCATGTGATATGTTTCCCTCGCGATGGAATAATTGTGACTATTGATCAACTTTCATTCATTGATCCTAATTGGATGACCTCCCTAAATGGTTCTTATATGCAGACGTTATCACCCATGCCACAGGTCAATTATGTGGCGTTGTCTTCTACGCCTTCAGTTACTAATGCGGATGAGCCTCTCACTGTAAGCTCACTCCCTTATGACTTGGATCTGATAGTTGACATGGCAATCTCTTCGGTAGGGTCTTTAGAGATTGATCTGCTAACCCCTATCGCAGCCCTGGACATGTGTTCCTTCCAGAGTATGTTTCTTCTGTTCAGTGTAGATCTCTTGGAAGCCATGACTGAGTTTTGTCCCTTGACATGGTGTCCTTCCAGAGCATTGTCCTCTTGGAAGCCTTGATCAATAGGAGTCTTATGAGCATGGTTTTCTGATTTCATGCTCATTAAAAAATGAAACCAACCTTGAGCATGGTTTTCTGATTTCAAGCTCGTTAAAAAATGAAACTAGTTATGAGGATAGTTTTGCATCTCTGTAGTAACCTCGTTAAAAAAATGAAACATAATTTATGAGCATGGTTTTCTGATTTCAATCTCGTTAAAAAATGAAACCAATTACGAGAATAGTTGTTACGTCTCTGTTCCATCCTCGTTAAAAAATGAAATAGAGGTTATGAGCATGGTTCTTGTTTCTGTGTCAAGTTCGTTAAAAAATGAAATAGAGGTCTAGGTATTGAACCTGGATTCACGAGCATAGTTCTTCTCCTATGTCAAGCTCGTTAAAAAATGAAACAACTTTCCCCTCTCTGTTTGAGTCAAGTCTAGTATTTGAAGCTTCATTTCATCCACCTGTGATGTTGGATGAGACAAAGCTTGGGGGGAAATGCTTTCAGCCTCTGGAATTCATGCTGAAGTTGAGCCGCTAGTTTCTTAAGCTAGGGGCTATGTACCAACCATCCTTGGATTATGTGTTAGGAAGTCTCAAGCATAGTTTCCTCTGGTTCGAGCTTGTGTAAAAATGAAACCAAGTCCAAGCATAGTTTTGGCTAGTTTTAAGCTTGTGTAAAAATAAAATCTATCCCAAGCATAGTTTTGTTTTGTTATAAAGCTTGTGTAAAAATGAAAACAATTATGAGCTTAGTCTTTGTTCTTTCTCATGCTCGTAAATACATGAGAATAAGTTACCAAGCTTAGTCTTTGTTCTTTCTCGTGCTCGTAAATCAATGAGAATGTAACCGACTAAACTTTTATCACCTTTTCAGACTCATAAAGGTTATACGAAAAAGGAACCCCCTGGAGTTCCCTTTAAGGTCTTTTTAGACTCTCTAAACATGAAAATATTTTTGAGTGACCTTGTTCTTTTCACGCTCGTAAAAGTATTTGAAGAAAACGTTTGATGGGCGGTAGGTTATCACTTTTTCGGTCTCATCAAACTAATTTATGAAAAAGGAATTGAGAGAGTCCTCTTTAAGTTTTTTCAAACTCTCTAAATATGAAAAACCCTCGAGTTTTATCTCTTTGGACTCTTTAAACAAACATCGAAAGGCCCATATGGGACCATAGTTTTCTTTAAGAGTTTTTCAGACTCTCTAAACATGAAAAACCCATGATTTTTCTTTCTTTGGACTCGTAAAACAAACATCGAAAGGCCCATATGGGACCGAACCACTCCTTCCTAGGGTTCGTTAAACATACTCCGAGGGACTCATCTGAAGGATGAGATTACATTTCAAGCATATGTTATCCTCCTCAAGCTTGTGTAAAAATAAAGAGGTATTCACCAAAAATGGTGGGGGAATATTGGGAAAGAAATGTATCTAAACCTGTATTCTATGGAAGAGTCACTTTCGAACATGACACCCTTTCACTCACTTTGTGTCTAGGTTGGAAAATCTGCTTGTCTCTTGATCATACTCCTTTATAATATTACCCTTTGGTCTATGATCCCTGTTGCTGAGTCAGTATTTCCAAGACAGTTGTCGTGTCATCAATATGTTCAAAGAGAAGTTCGACCCAAAAATCCTTCTATTGCATCGACCATTTCTGTTGTCCTTAAGCCTTCTATTGTGTTGACCATCCTTGAGTCAGTCTTGAATCACTTGTTACTCCTGTCTACTTCAAATCGTGTTACCTGTTTCGTGTCATTTGATGGGGGATACATTAAGGCCCTCCTGTGATGAGTCTTTTCATGTCGACATCAGCTCATTATCCAGAAATTAGACTTAGAAACTAATTGGTACCTTGGAACTTGCATGCCTCAATGGAAGGTTTCCTCGCTCTTGACAATGGATTTTCATTATTGACCCCTGATCGAGAGATTCT